>JAJIBD010005837.1:0-60727 GCA_021461705.1 Cryptotis parvus | reverse complement strand
AAATGATAGGAAAGACATAAAAGCAACATAATGAACCTAAAATAATTTGACAGCACATATCCATAACACTTTATGTAGTGCCTGGAAAAGATAGAAATATGATCTAAAATTAGAAGAAGTTAGTTAAGCTTACATTTCTATTCTCATCTGAAAGAACTCCAAAGTGTGGGAACATTTCCAACACTTTGTAAAGTGGCTTTTATCTCACAATAAAGAATACAGTAATGTCAAACTCTTGGGTCAGAGATTTTCAAAAATAACAATAGTGAAAACAAATTCTGAATTGAAGCTAGCCAAAAATAGAATGTTTCTCACTGTGCTCTGGGTCAAGATCACTTTTTGTTCTGGTTGTAAAGAGAAATGTGCAATGAGGGTACCCCTAGTGGTCAGATGTGAAAGCAGCGTTTTTGAGTGACAGCCATCAATATACATAAGGGGGGAACTAAAAATTTAAAGGAAAACCTTCACAATTGAAATGATGTGACGGTAAATATGTAAAACAAGAGAAGAAAGGCCTCTTCAAATCCCCACTGCTCAAATACACAGACCTGACTCCTATGTATCATTAGTGTTTCTCCCAGGGAAGCAGTTATCATTTATATCAGAGTATCTTCCTCAAATTCAGACAATACTTCTTACTGTGAAATATTTGGCTTAAATCAAACAAGCAAAAATTCTTTTGTAAAAACTCACACATTTAGATTCATGCTAATTTTTCTTTTTTTTCTTTTTTTCTTTTAACGGTTCTTTGTTACAGTTCTTTGTTACTTCTTTCTATAGAAAATACTGCAATCAAGAATCTTCTTCCAGAGGTCACAGTAATAGCTCAGGCTGCTAGAGGGTGTGCTTTATATGAAGGAGCCGTGGCTTTGAATGTTTCATCCATGAGCTGATGTTGCAGAAGCTCTAGCAACCGGTCTCTCTGTGAACATTCCCATCTTCCATTTTTTCAAGAATAAAAATATTGAATAATCAAGAGTCTCTGACTTTAAAGATTATAGAGAAAAATTTTATTGGAAAGTATTATGGAGTGTGCAGTGTGAGTAAAAAGTGGAAGGCCTTGCACATAGCCACTCTGGATGTGACCCCTACACCCCATAACTTTTTTTTATTAAACATTTATTATACCACCGTGAGATATACAATTACAGCGTTGTTCATGTTTAGAGACTTTGGTCACACAGTGTTCCAGCACCCGCCCTCCACCAGTGCCCATTCTCCACCACCAATGTCCCCAATTCCCTCCCATCCCATAGCCTGCCTATATGGCAGGTTCTTTATAACCCCAGCCCCACCAGGTGTGATCCTTGAGGTCAGAGACAATGAAGTGCCCTGAGCGCTAAGTGAGGTTGATGGTGAGTTGAGGGGTGATTAGAAAGTACAAGAGAAAGAAACAGCTCAGCTGGGGGAGGAATGTAGTAAACTCATGGGTAAGTGTGGCTCTTCCAAGAGGGACAGAGGTGAGGGAAGACAGTCAATAGGAAAATTGGGTCTTTTAGTTTCTTACCAGAGTATCGTAGCATTCTCTTTTGCTTCACATAGATGTTTTGTTAAATTAGGGCCCATTTGTATTGCTAAACTAATTACATCCTGCAGCCTAGTGGCTTTGTGTGGCTATCTGTTTATTTAAAAACTTTTTTTTAGGTTAAGTGTCTGCCCTTGGGCCTAGGGTACAACCTGCTATCTCTTAGACTCTTGTGGGCTCAAAGCCCTGGGGCAGAATTTACTGTTCTGGAAACAATAAACTTCCTAGGCTTCAGGAAGAACTCAGAAACTCCAAAGAATGTTTAAAATGTAGCATGGAAACGCCTAACATGGAGCTGCCCAGAACCCTGGCTTGCAAGGGAAAAAGTTAGTTTCCTCTTTCACTGAGTGCACCCTCAGAGCACTTTAGGACAGGAAGGAAGGAAGGGAGAGAGGAACAGAGATGGGGAAGCAGGTACTTTAATTCAATCCCTCCTCTGATTTTAGCTGATCTCTAATCTTCACTTGCATATTTAGATACAGTCTCATGTAGATAAATTAGTGACTTTCAAGAGAATTTTTTTTTTTTTGCAATCAAAACTGTCAGTAATAGTGTCAAGCCTGGCAAGCTGCTCGTGTACTATTTGATATGCCAAATACCAGTAACATTTATATTAGGTCATTCCCTCGACCTAATATAATTGTTTGAGGCTCTTTATGTATCTGGAGCAAGCAGATAGATGCCTTTGGGTTCTACTAGCTTGAGACAGGACATAGGGAGATATTACTGGTGCCCGCTCTAGCAAATAGATGATTAACGGGACGATAGTGATAGTGAATAGTGTCAAAATATACCAAAGTACCTAAAGGAGGGAAAGAAAAAATAAAGAGAAAAAAAAGGGCCTGCCAGAGGTGAGCTGCAGGAGGGAAGCTCACCTTTGAAGGAATTGCTGATGACACAGGATAACCCTAGAACTAAATCCTGAATTGTTTGGTAACTTTGTATTACACAGTGATTCAATAAATTGCTATAAAAACAATTCTAAGAATAAGGGAATTAGACTCGCACACGTGCTCTTGCACACTTGCTTTAATCTATCATCTATCACATACAACTAGTTGTTTAGGAGAAGTTGTTATGTTCTATAAAATACTGTTCTTTTTTTATTTTTGGGTCACACCTGGCAATGCTCAGGTGTTACTCCTGGCTCTGCATTCAGGAATTACTCCTGGCAGGGCTTGGGGGACCATATGGGATGCTGGGGAGTCAAACCAGAGTCAGGTGCATGCAAGGCATATACCCTACCTGCTGGACTATTGCTCTGGTCCCTATAAAGTACTATTCTTGATAGCATTGAATCAATCTGTATAGCGAGAATTCTTTAAATACTTATGTATCTTATCATCTGCTTATCCTGAAAGCAATTATGTCCCAATAAACCGTGTTTCAGACTTTTTATGGCCTCTTTTTTGTTTGATTTTTTGATTTTTGTTTGATTTTTTTTTGGGGGGGCCACATTGGTGGTGCTCAGGGATTTCTTGAGGCTCTACACTTAGGCATCTCTCCTTGCGGGATCAGGGGACCTTATAGGATGCTAGGGATCAAATCCAGGTCAGCCACATGCAAGACAAGCACTTTTCCTGCTGTGTTATCACTCAGGCCCCTCTTTATGACCTTCTAAGGTTATGTATTTGTTTTCTTTATAAACTCTAGTCCTGTTTTTCTTTTCTTTTATAGTTTTAAATGAACCATGGGAAGACAAGTGGTAAGTGATAATTTTATTATACTACTGTGAGATAAGCAATTACAAACTCTTCAGATTAGGTTTCATCATACATTGCACATTTCCACCACCAATTCCTCTGACTCCTTCTCCTTTCCCCAGCCTGCCTCTGTGTCAGGCACTTTGCCTCTTCTTTTTCTTCCCTCCGTCCCTCCCTCCGTCCCTCCCTCCTTCCTCCCTCTCTCTCTTCCTCCCTCCCTCCCTCTCTCTCTCTCTCCCTCCTCTCTTTTCCTCCCTCCCTTCCTCCCTCCTCCTTCTCTCTCTCTCTCTCTCTCTCTCTCTCTCTCTCTCTTTCTCTCAGAGTCAGAGGATAGGTAAGATCTTCTGACTAAAGAAGACTTCTTTTTCTTTTAATGTCTGGCTACATAGATGCCAAATCACATTGCTGGTTGACCGCCTATCTGGACTTTTAGGACATGAACTGTTCCATAATGTTTAGGTACATTCATTATCCTTTTTCAGTGAACTGAGACTACAATTTGTTGGCTCAAATTATACATTTCAGGCAATTTTAGTAATTTTCCCTAAGCATGTGGCTTGAAAGAGCAAAAGTAAAATATTATACAAGGTAATAATACTTTATCTCAAGTATAAAAATTCCAAAATATGCTTAGCCTTCTAAAATAACAACTACCTAAATCATATATGCCTGGATAATTTAGCTTTGATAGGTCAGTGTCTCATTTATATTTTTTTGGGACAAGTTTCCTAGTTTTCAAATTAGAGCTGTAAGTCTAATAATATTTGCTTTCTCTTCCAGCCATAAAACATAATATTTTCATTGCAATAGTTTGGGCTTAATTACATACATCAAACTAATTTTAAACCTTATTTTATGAATCTTTTGCCTTATTTCATGCTCTGTTCAGTTTCGTGATGAAAGGGAAAAAAAGAGTGAAGAGTAAAGAGTAAGTGAGAGAGAAATTGAGATTTTCAATTTCTCTATGATTAGCTTTCCCAGCTAGAATGAAGTTATTTTATGACTTCTCTACATGTCTCTACCTGTTTAGCTCTATGGTCTCATAAACCAATACTTCTGCATCATAAGGGAATTGATTCTTTTTACTAGGAACTTACAGCTTCGACTTGGTACATATCAGTCTATAAAGGTCATATTTTATAAAAAAATAAATAATGGTCATATATCTTAAAGTATCAAGATTTCATGATTTTTTTTTGCTGTTTGTTTATTTTTTATTGTTATAGAGCAATCCAAAATGGAGAAAAATACACTTTTATTTTCAAAACTTTTTTTTTTAACATACCATCAGAATTAACTATTTGGTTTTCTTGTTCATTATTTTTAATCTTGTAAAATTAAGGTCTCAGGTAAATAAAGTACTATGTCTTCTTATAAGACCATTTTCTGTGCATTGTCTGATGTGAAACTGTGAATTCTATGGTTGCTTTAGTTTTTTTTTGTTACATCATCCATCTTTTTTGCCCAAACCTGGCACTTGTAGCTTCATCTCATCTACAAAACTCCTGCTCCGTACTCTGAACTCTCTCTCACTTTTACCATTGTGTTCAGCTCAGTATGTGTACATCACTGTCATTCATAACTCACGCCATGTCCTGGAAGTGCTTTTTTTTCTTGGATATAAATGGAATAAAGGGAAACTCATGAAAAATAATGCCTCTCCAAAGTTGGCATCCAATAGTTGAAATTCAATTGTATTTTCAACTTGGTAAATCTGGACTTTCCAAAAGAGATGTCTTCCCTGATAGCTTTATGACAGTTACTCTCTCTGAGAACTATTTCCCTAAATTACTGTCTGACAATGTGTGTAAGTTATAATTCATGTTCACCTCTGAATTTAGAACAAGGTAGAAACAATTAAACTTACCACAAGTAAATTCATATTTATTCAACAGCAACCATAAAGATTAAGTCATGACTATTTAGCCTTGTTTTTGCAAATGAAAATTGAATATGCATGTGAAGTAGAAAATCAGCCTTTATGTTATGAATATATTATTCATATAACAAAATAGTTTACTGTAGTTTTCCATTAAGTAATGACTACGGTTTTTAAATTATGACAATTAAAATGTCAAGTACTCTAAGATCATATAGTCATGGTTTTCCTACATTATTTTGTTCCAGCTACTAATGGTTAGCTGTATTAGCAATATAGTTATACATAAAACTAATGAAAAATATAATATATAACATGCATGTATACATAGTTTTAGGAAAAAGCATACTTTGTACCTATTGTATAGTAAAAAGATAGTTTACCTATAACAAATAGTATAGTGCAGAAACATTACATTTTAGCTTCAAATTATTTCTCAAAATCTAAGACATAAATAAAAGAAACAAATTCTAAAGTATTAGCCATAGTTTTTATTCTAGATATGAAGAGAATAGTTCACCGTGGTGAATAAAATATTATATTGTGTTAAACAAAGTAAGAATTTGGCATGTACTTACCCGGCAGGAGAGATACCATGATCATGAAGGTGCTTTTCCCAGGGTGAGGCTTATCCATTGCACTCCCCATGTGCTGACTCGTGATTTCCCCAATTGTGGGAAACTCAACTGCATAATTTGTGGTACTGGAGGACTGCACTTGCACTCTCCCCCGGTTTTGGTTGTTCAAATATAAGTACTCTGAGTTTGAAAGTGTCACCATAGTTCTTTATACATGTTATGAGTGCTCTATAAGAAAGCCGTTAACTTCTGATTTTTGCTTTTTCTCGGTGTTGGTCTTTTGTTTCCAGCTATTATTCACATTTATTTGAACTCGCTGGAGTTAATTTTGCTTTACTTAAAAAGCATACATAGGATAGACAACCGACCCAAATCCAATCCCCGGCATTCTGTCTCCCAAGCACTGTCAGGAATAACCCCTGAGCATTGTCCTGTGTGATTCTCCCCCAAAAAAAAAAAAGAATTTGGCATATAAACACATTTATAAATTTTTCAGAATAGTAAAAAGGTAAATGAAATCAAAAGAGTAAACATATTAAATAAAAACAGTATACAAATTAAATAAAAACAATGGTAAATGATATTTAAATTAATTAAATTGAATACTCTGAACATAATTTTTCAGGAGATCCTGTAAGTATAAAGAACAAAAGTGAGAAATTACAAAAAAAGTCTACTGTCCTTTATCTGTGGTAATTAAAAAAGAACATTATAAAACCTGTTCAATTAGTTTATTTATACTACACATGGTTCTTTGAACCAGAGTTTCTTATTTAGCCATAGATACCTAATAAACTCTTTAGTAAAGATTTGAGTTTTTTGAAACTTACTACATTGTATTTTGTAATTCAAATGTTTTCAAAATTTTCCTGGAAAATTATAATATTATTGTAATGTTTTTCTGTCACTATAGAAGAAAATATCTCCACATTTCTTCCAACAAAGATCTGACACTTAATAAATGTAGTAATCTAACAAATAGATTTTAAAGAGAGAGAAGTTCTAAACTGATGAACCTCAACAGGGAGAAATCAGCTTTTCTCTTGGGTGGAGCTCTGAGGAGCTGTGGAGTCCAGATGTTGAGAATGACTGATCTCATTCTAAAGAATTGTTTGAGGCTCTTTGCGTTCCTGGTGTGAGTAGATGCCCTTGGATTACACATGCTTGCGGCAGGACATATGGAGATGTCACTGGCCCCAGCTCAGGAAGACAAGTAATACAAGTGAAGGGAAGTTCTAAAACAAAACACTTAAACATTTAGATAAAAAAGAAAATATGGTTGATCTTTGGATATTAATACCTGGTTTACTGTTATATTTTACATTGGGAAGGACAAAACTTACTGTTAATGAATGAACACCTTTTGCCCCATTTGCATTAAATTCTACACAGTTTGCACAGGTTATAATAAGCAAGGAACTAGTTTGATGATCTAAAGCAGTTGTAGAGCCTTGCATTAATGAGACCTTAGATTTGATATTGGAACTTCAAAAAATATTTTTTAAGAAAGAAGATAGAAAGAACTAAAACTTAATTATTTAAAATCATTTGAAGTGCTAACAGAATTTTTCATTCTATATTCTCATTTTATACTTTAGAGCAAGAAAGATAATTAAAGACACAGCTTCACCCGATCTTAAATAGTCTTTGAAAGAACTACAAAAATGAGGGTTAAATTTTTTGTTTTATGGGGGGTCTCAGAGATGGTTCAGTGGCTAAAGCATTTGTTTTGCTTTGTGTCCAACAGGGTTTAATCCTCGGTGCCACGTATGGTTACTTGACCCTGTTTGGAGTCATCCCTAAGTGCAGGACCGGGAGTAAGCCCTGAGTACTGATGATAGTGATTCCCCCTAAAATTAGTTACTTGGGAGGTTGCAAGGAGATAGTACAGCAGGAAAGGTGCTTGCCTTACAGGAAGCTGAACTGGTTGAATCGCCAGCACCCCATATGGTCCCAAAAGTCCACCAGGAGTGATCACTGAGTATAGACCCAGGAATAAGCCCTAAGCAATGGGTGTAGCCACCCCAGAAACAGACAAAATTACTGCAAACTACCAATTATTGTAAACACACACAACTCATTTCTTAAATAATCTTCAAACTGGAATTGAAAAGCTTAAAGGCTATGTAGTTCTTCAGCTTCTGAATACTTAAATATGTGAGGGGAAATGGAGGTGGTGGATTTTAAATGTATTCATAATCTTGAGGGAAAGTATCTCAGAATTTAGTCAGGATCTACTTAAATCACAGTATCCTGAAATTATGTATATGCTACAGAGACCTACCTTGAAAAAAGAAGGAAAAGTAATATTCTAGGGACGTGGGTTCCCAGCATATTTTAAGGATGTGATGACTGATTCATCCCCTTATAATTCTCCTTCCTTGTTTTCTATTTGCATGTATGCTAAGTCTTATGGCCCTGAATGATATAATATGTTGTCTTTGATATTGATCTTGGTTAATTAGATGATGTTGCCTTAGATATCTAAGATAAGAGTTTATGACACTTAAAAAGGCAGGTGGTTTTTGACTAGGGTATTGCTTTGGTGGATCAGAATAACATACACCTTTAGGAGGCAAATCAAAGTAGTTTCTTGGCAGTGCTGGTTAATGTCCTCAACAGCTAAAGTAGACTACAAGAAAAGACTGCATTGGGGATGGGGAGATAAGACTAACCAGGGTTCCATCCCCGTTGTCCTATATGGTCCCTTGAGCATCACCTGAGTGATTTCTGAGTCCAGACCCAGGAGTAAGCTCTGGGTATAACCTAGTGTGGCTCAAAAGTAAAAAAAAATGAAAGAAAGAAAAATATTGCATGCAATAGAGTGTCTCCCAATTTATTCATCTCTTTTCCTAACACCGTTGAGAGCCTTTTCATGTTATCTGAATAAATGTTGAATATATTTCCCTTTAAAAAATTCGAAAACCTGTATAGAATATTTTCTCTGCTTTTTCTCAACTTACTCATTCTATTACTTTTAATGTTTTATGACTAAAATTATGTTTGCCTTATTCCATATATTTTCATGAGTAAACATATAAATATATAAGTATGTTTGTGTGTATGAGTGTGTAATTCTTATGTTTATTTCTTTTTTGTTGTTTGGGGCACTCTTAGTGTTGCTCGGTGCTGGTTCTGACCCTGTGCTTGGGGTTTGCTTTTGGCACTGTGCCAGGGATGGTAGATTTGAATGATTAAACCTGTGACTCCTGCAAGCAAAAAGCATAAACTCAATCAGTGAGAAAGCTTTCCAATCCATGATTATCATAATCGTTTATGAACCTTTATATATTTATTCTGAATATCATATGCTGCATGTTTTAACTTGTATATGGCAATATATTTTATTTGTTATATTTGTATGTGTTTTTCTATTAAAGTTGGCAATATATATTTATAATATGCCAAAGACTAATAACATTCACCAAATTTTCAAAAAAATCTTTTATTAGAGATTCTTTTTGTAATCTATTGTTTTTGGTTTTTATTATAATTTTAAATGCTTTGAAATATAATTTCACAGTTTCTAAAAAGATGTTATTACACGATACCTGCCATCATGATCTGAAAGGATTGTTGATATAATTCCTATCTTCTTGAATTTATGAAGGTAAGTTTTGTGACAAAGCCTGTGATCTATCTTGGCAATCATCCCCTATTCCCTGGAAAAGGATGTGTATCAAACATTATAGGAGTATACTACTATGTACTTTTATTTTATGATTGAAACAACATAGGAAAGAAGAAGGAGGGTATAGTTTATCTGAAGGAAGCTTTTTATTTTTAAAGATATTTCTCTTGAATAGCTAAATACTTCTGCCTCTCGAGGTGTTGCAGGTGTGACTGTGGTGCCCGGCTGCATAGACATGTAACAGAGAGGAGATAGTTTTTTCTACACCCAGGGCTCTGCCCCGTGGGCCCTGGATGGTTGATGGTATGACATAGAAAAAGACTGGGCCCCTGGGATGAACCCAGAGCCAGGGCAGAGCCTGGAAAGCTACCTGTGGTGTATCCGATATGCCAAAACAGTAACAATAATGGACCTCATTAAAAATGAATGGAGCCATTACAGGTGCCTCCTCAAGCAAATCAATTAACAATGGGAAGACAAGCGACTACTATATACTTATCTGCTGATTCCATCTATTTCCTTGCATTGTCCAAAGTCATTGTTTTTGGATGGGTGCTGGAACACCATACGACTGAAATCTAATCATGAGGAGCTTTATAACTGTGTATCTCATGGTGTTATAATACAATTAAAAAAAAAAAGAAAGCCAGGTAATTGTTTACTTGTTGAATTTTACTTAGTTGCTATGTCCAGAATGATAAAGCAATGCTGATGTCCCCCACTACTGTTGCATTACTGTAAAATAAGTACATAAATAAACCTTTCTTCAGGTTTATTTGTAGTCATTTTGGGAATTTTGATGATCTTTCAATAGTTTCACACATATATAGAAGTGGGAGTTCTTACTTGTGTACATAAGGTTTGATCATTAAGAAATGACCATCTCTGTCTCTATGACATTTTTTAAAATTCAATTCTATTTTTTTCTGAATATGGCCTCCCCAATGTTTGTAACAAGATTGACTGCTTAAAATATTGTTTTTCTGCTTTTTTCCTTTGATTATTCAAAATTGTTTCTTGATTATTCAAATGTAAAAAAAGCAGAAAGCTACTTTCAGTTTTCTAATCGATCCAACCACTTTACTTTTCTTGACTGCCATTGATATTGAGAAAGATTATTGACATGTGTGAGTTGTTTTGACATTGCTAAGATTTATATTTTCTAAAAGATCTCTCATTTTTTAATTCTAAGATGCTTTTGCGTCTATGAGGTTCCAGAGCTTTTGCTTATCAGTGAAGTTCTAGAGCCACTATTTATTCATTTATTTATTTATTTATTTATTTATTTATTTATTTATTTATTTTGCTTTTTTTGGGTCACACTCAGCAATGCTCAGGGGGTTCTCCTGGCTCGGCACTCAGGAATTACTCCTGGCGGTGCTCGGGGGACCATATGGGATGCTGGGGATGGAACCTGGGCTGACACAGGCCGGCCACATGCAAGGCAAACACCCTACCCACTGGACTCCAGCCCCATAGAGCCACTATTTATATTTGAATGATAGTGTGGCTGGATAGATTATTCTTGGTAAGGCTTTATATCATTGATAGTGTTTTGTTTTGTTTGTAATGGGGCCACATCTTGTTGTGCTCAATGCTTAATCTCTCATCTATGTTCAAGAATAATACTGGCAGGCTCAGGGGACTCTTAAATGTTGAGGAACAAGCCCAGGTTAATCAAATTCAAGACAAGTGTGCTATCTGCTGTACTATAACTCCAAGCCCTGATTGAACTTTTTAAATGTCATACCATTTTCTTCAAGCCCATAGTATCTCATTTATAAGTCTTCTGTGTTTCTAAAGGAGGCTCTTTTGTATGAAAGTTTGGTCTTGCTGCCTGTTTGGCCTTCATCATTCTGATGATGACATGCCTAGATTTTTGTTTGTTTATGTCTCTCCTCGGATCCTTTGGACTTTTTGAATTTGGGAGTCTGAGCTCTTCAGCTCTGGGAATATACCAGCTATGATTTCTTTCATTAAGATTCTTCATCGCCTATCCCTTCCTCTTCTTCAGTAACTCTAATGACTTTTATGTTATTTCTCTTGAATTCATCCCAGAGATATCTTGTATATTTTTCATTTATTTTGAACTTCTTTCTGTCTTCTGCAGTTTGTTTTGAGGTTCCCTGCATTCATCTCGGAGCTCACTGATTATATCATCAGCTGCTTTCACTCAGATGCCCTTATTATTTTTTCAGCCTCTCTCCCAATCTTTTCAGGCTCATTCATAAAGTTGAAGAAAGACCTGATAGCAGAAGGAGACAGGGCCATCACGAACAGAAAAATAATTCTCAATGGACATAAATGAAAAGATTCCATAATATATTAGCAAACTGAATCTAACAATATATCGAAATCAATAATATATCAAAAAGATCACATATCATAACAAAAGACCATATACCATAACAAAATGAGGTTCATTCTGGTGATGCAAGCATGTTTTAAATATATGCAAGTCAGTCAACATAATACACCACATATTTAGACGATGTGGAGGAATAGGATTAAAATTTTCATCAACCAAGACCAGTTGACCTGCTGTGCATATTTTTTTTTTGCTTTTTTTGGGTCACACCCAGCAATGCTCAGGGGGTTTCTCCTGGCTCTGCACTCAGGAATCACTCCTGGCGGTGCTCGGGGGACCATATGGGATGCCGGGATCAAACCCAGGTCGGCATGAGCTGGCAGCGTGCAAGGCAAACGCCCTACCCGCTGGGCTATCACTCCAGCCCCCTCTGTGCATATTTTTAAATAGGTCTAATTTTCACTTAGACTCAGATACATGGGACAGAGGTGCTACCAGCTCTCCCTGTGTTCAGCTGATCATGAGGTGGCCAGGAGAGAAGGTGGGTTCTAGCCCTGGCCTGACATCCCAACAGAGCCTCACAAGAAACCAGAGGAACCCCACACCATGAGGGCCACCATTTTCAACATCCAGATTCCACAGTTCATCAGAGCTCCACCCAAGAGAAAAGCCAATCTCTCCCCATTGTGGTTCATCAGTAAATGCACGAACTGAGAGTCTACTACCCAGAGTCTACCACCCTCACGGCAGAGCCTGGCACATTATCCATGTATTTGATATGCCAAAAACCAGTAACAATTATAGACCTCATTCCCATGACCTGAGCAAATGGTTTGAAGCTCATCATATTAGTGGAGGGAGCAGATGCCCTTGGGCTACACTTGCTTGTGACAAGAGATATGGAGATGTTCCTGGTGTCTGCTTGAGGAAATCGATGAACAACAGGAAGACAAGTGATACAAGTTAAGCTTCACTTATTCTATTTCAATGGCTATAATGCAGTGGTCTAAAATTCCAAAGTTGGAGAATGGATTTTTGTCCCATGGCAACACACTTGATATAATGAAGACAGATACATGAATACTAATTATATTCTCTGGTAGTTGTGTTTAATGACCAAAATCTGGGTCATGTGATATGTGTATTTCAAAGTTCCAGTTTAGAGGAACCGTGCCCACTATGATTTCTGCCAGAATATACAGGGTTTTTAAAAGAGGTCATATAAAAGGGAAAAGCACTATAAGTCAGAGTCTAAAGATAAAAAATAAGCACACTTGAATTATAATAAGTTTAAGGTTCAAAATCAGGAGACCCACAAATTATCCTACACCAAAACCAAGTATATTCCCATGAGGGTTTGACTAACCACAAACCCAACAAATGCAAAGACAAGTCAGATGTATACGAAGTACAATCTAGCTTTCCCTAAACATCTCCCAAGTCTTCAAAACCAAGAAAGTCCATAAAAAGTGAGATTAGAGTATAGGAGAAAAACGAATGGGTAAGGTGCTTTCTTTGACACAGCTGAATTGAATCAATGCCCAACACCACACATAGTCCTCTTGTGCCACCACAAGTGATCCCTGAGAGCAGAGCCAGATGTAAGCTCTGAGTATAACCAAGTATGATCCTAAATAAAATAAGCAACATAATATTTGTTTGCAGTAAATCTAAAAAAATAAAATAATATATTATTTATAGTAAAAATCTGAGTTCTAATCGGGAATTTTTTTTTCTCACAGGTACCACTTTTGGATGGAAATAAAGGAAAAGATATATGAACTCTAATTATTATATCGACACAGGATAGTTTAGTTAATATTCAGTTTCTCAGTATTTACAACTGATCAGAATTGATGGGGTCAATCTTTGATTTCAAACAATAGCAGGGAAAATTCTCACCTCTGAATTAATTTAAGATCATTCCCACCTTTCATTTCCTATTACATTTAGATATTATTGTATTTAGTAATTGCGTGTAGTTTAAGACAAATCCAATAGGCAGCCAGTGTAATGATCAGTCTCCTATTGTTCGACCATCTAGTCTAACCAATATGGGTTTAGAGATAGGGTCCCATTTTGAAAAGTAAGGCAAACTATATTTAAGATACTCCTTCATCAAAAGAGATTCACAAGTGAACTATAGTTGTTGTATTCACTCAGGGGATCACTCAGTCCTTTTCAAAACATGCACTCTGATGTTTTCAATAAATCTGAAACCTCAGTCCCTGATGATGTACTTCTAGAAGTAGCAAGTCAGATTTGGGAGAATAAATTGAATGAGCCGTCACAAGCATTTCTCAATAAAATAAGAGAAAATATATAACCGTAGCCTGCATAAAATTACATGTAGATTTACTAAGCTTTGGGGTCCTCTTGGTTGGAATGCATTTCCAAAGGAAAAATAATCAATATTAAACTACATTTGATATATTTCTTTGCTAAAAGCTACAACTTTCAGTATTCTAGAGAGGAATGATTTATAACTATTACATCCAAGAAAATGTTCTTTTTGGCCCTGAAATCTGATAATTTGGTTTTACATGGTGACTATGCTTCCAGAAATAAAGCTCCTGTCTGTCATCATTATTATTGTCAAGGATAGGCTGAGTAGTGCTGTAGAAGGCTTAGCACATTTTCATTGCTTTACTCATGTGTGATAATTGCAGAATTTTATAAGTGTATTAGCTACAGGAAAAGAATGGCGACCTTAACACTTTTTCTTTTCTTTTTTCTTTTTTAAGTAGAAATGAGCAAGGAACCTTGATTTTCTATCTTGGGACCACTTTTCACTGTGTGCTTTGTATAATGTATTTTCTTTTGGCCTTGCAGATGTGTCTTTTGAATATAACAGCCTGAAAACATTTTTACTGCTTTGCAAATGTTTTATCAGGCTGGCTCCATGCACTCCAGAATGATACTGATTCTGAATGAAGTATGGAGAATGAAAACTTTGCTTTTATTTTTAAGTTTAAATTTATTTTATTTAACTTTATTTCAAAATGAAGTTAGAAAACCTTTTTTTCCTCAAGGATGAGGCCTCTCAAGCAGTTCTTTGAAATGCCCAGGGGACCCTCCCAGCAATTTTCCATTATTCAGGCCAGCATTTCAGGGAAGCATGTGGTATTGGGAATCAATCCTGCCTCTATGCAAATTAAGCATGTATGTGCCTGATTCCCTGTTCTACTTTTCTGGCCCCTGAAAATGGATTTTTAAAAATAAATATGCATATAAATATATAATAATTTTACATCATAAACAGGATTCCTATATGCTTTGCTCACAATCAAAGCTGCTGGCTCATATAGTGAGATTAACTGAACCACAGAACAAAAAAAAAACCTGAAATCATGAATGAGATCCAAACAACAGTCAAACTTAAAAATACGCCTGTCAAGGAGCCAAACTAGACAGTAAGAGGGAAACCTGGGACACTGGTGGAGGGAAGTTGACACTGGTTAAGAGATTGGTGTTGAAAATCTGCATGCCTAGAACTCAATTATCAATAGCTGTGTAAATCATGGTGCTTACTAAAAGATTTTTTAAAAATTGGATCATCCGGTTATAGAAATTCTGTGCATTTCAGTGGTGTTACCTAGTCCAAGCTGAGGCCTGGGAAACAGGAATACTCAAGGAATGATGCAGATAGTCTCAAGTCTGGGGAGCAGAGAAGGTGGGGAAAAGAAGCCACGGGGCAATGAGTCAAGACAATTTAAAAGAACGAATGATTGTTTCTAGCAGGAAATCATAGAGTCCACCCACTTTCAATTCATTCACACAACAGTCACATAACTGCCAAGCCAAGAATTTACCTCGTTGTCCATGTAAACAGTGAGATTTAAACCAAGGAGAAAACAAACGAGTAAGTAAACAAGGGAGATAGAATTTCCTAAATAATTAAATGATTGATGATAGATAATTAGAAGGAAATAGAATAAAGGGAACAAATGGAGCCAGAGAGGCAGGGCAGCAGATAGGTACTTGTTCTGCATGTGGTCAACCCAGGTTTGATTCCTGGCACAGCACCCTGCTATGTAAATTCTATCCCTGCTAGTAGTGACTCCTGAGTCCAGAATCCTTTTTTTTTAAGGAATAAACTATGTCAATTTTTTGAATTTTTATTATACCATCATGAGATCTACAATTACAAAGATGTTCATGTTTGGATTTCAATCATGCAGTGTTCCAGCACCCATCCCTTCACCAGTGCCCGTTTCCCAACAGCAATGTCCCTGATTCCCTCCCGCTTCCCTAAGCCTGTCTCTGTGGCAGTCACTTTGCCTCTTATTTCCTTATCTCTCTCTCTCTCTCTCTCTCTCTATCTATCTATATATATATATATATATATATATATATATATATATATATATATATATATATATATCTCCCTTCTTCCTTCTCTTATACATTGTGGCTTGCAATATATACATTTAGAGCTTGTCATGCATATCCCTTTGCCTACATTCAATGCCTAATTCTAGCCTGGTGTTATCATTTCCAACAATTATTAGTACACTGTTCCTTTCTTTGTCTTACTTAGCCTATGACTCCCACACACTCACAATAGATTCCACCCACTGACATTTGTTGTGGTCCAAAAGAAAAAAGAAAGATAACTAACCTCTTTATAAATAATACTGATAAGGAGCCAATACTTGGGTGAACCTAAAAAGAAAACAAAGAAAAAGAATTTGTACTAAATGCTGCGAATGTAGTGGGAATTTATTCTTCTTTTTTTTTTTTTTTGGGTCACACCCGGCAATGCTCAGGGTTTCTCCTGGCTCTGCACTCAGGAATTACTCCTGGCGGTGCTCGGGGACCATATGGGATGCCAGGGATTGAACCCAGGCCAGCACAGGCCGGCCACGTGCAAAGCAAACACCCTACCCGCTGGACCATCACTCCAGTCTATGGGAATTTATTCTTAACGTCTCTTGACCAACTTCACCAATTTCACCTTTTCATTTCTTATGTACTGTGATAGAGCTTTGAGAATGTGGACATCCCACACTCTTGCCCAAGTTTAACCCAAACTTCTCAAAGTGTTGCTCTTTAGCTGCTCCAGCTGAATCTTGGCTCTGTGGATGTCTGTGATTTTGTTGAACCCTTGGAATATAAATTTGGTGTGTGTATGGTGGAAGGGAGGCACAGCTGGTGGTGATCAGGGCTTACTCCTGGCTCAGAGCTCAGAGATCACTCCTGGCCAGGATGTGGAGGATCATACAAGGTGCTAGGGTTCAAACCTGAGCTGCTCATATGCAAGGTAAGCACCCTGCCCCCTGCACTGCGGTATTCTCTCTCTCCTGTCCCTGAGAATGAAAATTAAGAGGAGAGTCCTCATTAGCATGAGAGGCAGATGCAGATAACTTTAGCAGCAAATCCTAATACCTTATAAGTTAGGACATACTGAAACAGTGGGAGAAACGCTCAAAATGTGTCCATCCCTTGTACAACAATAATTCTCATTCTTTGGAGAGGTGCAATTGCAATTGAAAATCATACTGGAATCCTCTGAAAGCCTGACTTCTTAAAATCAAGGAGGATGCATCACTTTTCTTAGGACAGTGTTCTTATTTTTCTTACTTTTTTCAAAACTACTGTTTTATTATTCCAGCGTGAGTTACAAAGATGTTCATGATTTGGTTTTAGTCATACAATGTTCCTATACCTATCCCTCCACCAGTACATATTTCCCACCACCAATGTCCCCTGATTCCCTCCCCTTCCTCCAATCTGCCTCTACAGCAGGCACTCTTCCTCCTCCTCTTCTTCTTCTTCTTCTTCTTCTTCTTCTTCTTCTTCTTCTTCTTCTTCTTCTTCTTCTTCTTCTTCTTCTTCTTCTTCTTCTTCTTCTTCTTCTTCTTCTTCTTCTTCTTCTTCTTCTTCTTCTTCTTCTTCTTCTTCTTCTTCTTCTTCTTTCTTCTTCTTCTTCTTCTTCTCCTCTTCTTCTTCTTCTCCTTCTCCTTCTCCTCCTTCTCCTCCTTCTCTTCTCCTCCTCCTCCTCCTCCTCCTCCTCCTCCTTCTTCTTCTTCTTATTCTTCTTTCTCTCTCTCTTTCTCTCTCTCTCCAATACTCTTACACATTGTGGCTTGCCCTACATACATTTATGGATATAATGTAAATTGTTTGCCTACATACAATGCTTGGTTCTAGTCTTTTGTTACTGTTTCTAACAATTAGTAGAAAACTGGTATATATTTATTCCAGTATATGTTTATACCATGGAAGCAGCCCAATGAGCTCTGGAGTGTGGTAAATGGCTTGGCCAGCCCCTGGCCGAGTTAAACATAGTTCCAAAGGTTCGCTCACTAGTGCATTCACTCACTTGGAGTGGGGATTTGGGCTCCTCCTCCCATTCCTCCACCTCCATTTCTGAAGGCATGGTTGCGAGCTCCCAACCACCACAGCCAGCTACCTAGGAAGAGAGACACTCCAGACCCACAGCTGCACTGGTGCATGACAGTTTTAGATAATACTGGAAGTTAGGACCAGACCCTTCCTAGGATCTTTCACATTTATACACTGTATACAGTTGTAGGCAGGTTCTAGCTGTGGCCTGTCATCCCAGTGAGCCTAGCAAGAAGCCAGGCGAACCCCCACACCATGAGGTCAGTCACTCTCAACATCCAGACTCCACAGCTCCTCAGAGTTCCACCTAAGAGAAAAGCTCATCTATCCCTGTTGAGGTTCATCAGTAAAACTTAGATGAGAGGCTACTACTCAGAGGGTACCACCTACACGGCAGAGCCTGGCAAGCTACCCATTGTTGTATTGATATGTCCAAAACAGTAACAATTATAGACCTCATTCTTATGACCTGAAGGAATGGTTTGAGGCTCTTCGTGTTCCTGGAGCTAGCAGATGCCCTTGGGCTACACTTGCTTGTGACAGGACATATTGAGATGTTCCTGGTGCCTGCTCAAGCAAATCGATGAACAATGTGAAGACAAGTGACACAAGTGATATATTTATACCCCACAAATGAATGCAGTCATTCTAGATCTGTTTTTATCCTTCTGACTTATTTCACTCTGTATGATAATCTCCATGTTAGGATAGAGTTCTTAACTGCAGTTGTATGTGTCCTCTAGAAGATTTTGTAAAAGTTATCTGGAAGCTCTTTATAATAAGACTGTTCAAGGTAGTGGTCTAGGCCTCTTTATGGTAGAGGCCTTTTACTAGTGCTATAAATTTATTTTTAGTATAGCTAAAGTTGTGTAATTATCACCAGTAGTTCAGGACATTTTCATTCCCCGTCCCCATCAAAAGAACTACATATTTACATCAATCTGAGCATCTTCCCTCTAATCATCATACTTGGACAAAATCGAAACCACCCTTCTCAACTGACCTCAACCTGTCACCCCAAGCCTAGGAGTAATACAACCCAAATTACTCCTATATATACATATATATATATATAATATATTACTCCTATATATATATTACTCCTGTATATATTACTCCTATACATATATATTTAAACATAAAATATATATATATAATATATATATATATAAGTAGGAGCAATTTATATATATAAATATATATATATATTTATACACATCAAACAATGTGTTTCCTTTCCTATATATGTTACACAGACTTATCTTATTCAACCCTCGTGGGTAATTCAGGTATACAAGAATCATATAAAAATGCTTGTAGCAAGGGCTCATAATTGATCTTAATAAGTGAGTTGATTATCCAGAGCAGGCTGAGTTTGGGTTATTATTTAAGTTTCTTAGAACCCAGAAACTTATGAGATGTTTGACCCACATAGGATCATTGGCAGGTGAAGTTGAAGTGTCTGAGCTTCCTGTTTCTTATTATCGTGGCTGCACAGTCTCTGGGCACAGGCTTCCTTATTCTGTACCTCCAGAATCAGTATTTTAATCAGATCTATAGTCACTTGAACGTTTTAGAAGCACTGTTCTCTTGCATGCAAGGGAGACTGTTCTTTTCCTCCTATGAGGTGGTGTTTTCTGGGAAATGACTTCTTTCTACTGCTATCATCTATTATATTTGGGTGGGAGGATTGGGTTTGGGTGCCACACCCATATATGCTCAGGAGGCATTCCTGGTTCTGTGCTCAAAAAACACTTTGGTGATGCTCAGGGACCTTTTAGTGCTTGGAATCAAGCAATCTCTGTGCATGCAATTATCTCACTTCCCCTACATTTTTTCTAATCCTCACATCAGATGTTTTTGGTGTGACTTTTCAGTTCTAATTTTCCCTTTTCTAACATAATTTTTCAATTTGTAATATTTTTTACACTTGTTTAAAAAATAAGAAAATAAGCAGCATTTTGCTTCCATTATTTTTATAATATCATAATATCACACCATACCAAGATTTAGCTGTAGGAAGAATGATAAAGGATATCTAAAAGGTTATATCAATAATGTTTATTATTCTGAACCAGTCATCACAAACTTTATAACATTATGATCCAAACTTCAGTCTTCTGGTTAAGTTGAATTATATGCTACAAGTTATAAAGAGGGGAAAACATTTCATAAACAGAACACATCATTTTTCTTTCAGAGGGTTTCATTTCACAGAAGGGCGCAGCGAGGCCCCTGAAAACTACTCTTCCTATTGCTTCTAGTACTATCTAGTATTCTAGATAGAATAGAAGCAATACTAATATCTAGCACTGCTAGTTTTGTTAGTGAGGATAGCTGGATATCTATCCTCACCTAACATAACTCATTTATTGATGAAACCAATTACATTTCTGAATGTAAATATGCTGGGAAATAAATTAAATTTTATTTTTCAAATGAGTCTGAATAACTTAGTTTATTGGTAGGTAGAAAAATGTTTTTTGTTCAATTGCTTTATCCACGTATAGACAACCTAGGGAACTATTTCTACACTAATCACTTGTATCACTTGTCTATTTGTTGTTCATCGATTTGCTTGAGCAGGCACCAGTAACAACTCCATTCCTTGGAAATGAGTTCCATTATTGTTACTGTTTTGGGCATATTGAATACACCACAGGTAGCTTGCCAGGCTCTGCCTTGGCACTGGGTTCAACTCAGGGGCCCAGTCTTTTCTGTGTCAGACCATCAACTATCCAGGGCCCACAGGGCAGAGCCCTGGGTGGGGGTGTAGACAAGCCTGTCTCCTGTCTGTCACCTGCTGATGCAGTCAGGCACTGTAGCCACACTTGCAACACCTTGAGGGACAGGTCTATGCTAATAGCATAAGAATATAGTATATATGCCTCATATACAAGCAAAATACTTCTGAAAGCAGAAACATAGTGAAAACTATATACAGTCTTCTAAAAAGATTTGGTACTTAGCTTCCTCTGGGATCAATCATATTGCAAAGAAGGGAAGACATGCATATCCTTATCCTCTTCTGCCCTCAATACTGTAAAAGTCACCCTCCAATTCAGAGAACAGAGCAATTTTATTACTTCTTCCAATTTCCAATTTTATCTTTGTCTCAAGTAAGCATTCCCTTACTCTTTTTCAAGCCTCTGTTATATCACAAAGAATTGTTTAAAATAACATTAGAAAACAAATTTTAGAAAATCCAAAATCAATGACAAAATATTTCAACACTGCTTATAACTGTGTGATTGAAAAAAAGTTTCACGTATAACCAATGAACTAAATGCACCTAATTTTGCTTGTAAATATGCTGTTGTAGAGATTAACATATACACTAGGAATTTACAGTTTGCTTAAAGTATTTAAAATACTTACTAACTTTTGTTGGATAAATATTTACAGAAAGCTTAAAGATTGTTCTGACTGTTGTGATTCTTGATATTTTCCAGTAAAAGAAGTCTCTTGTTTTAACTATTAGAGAAGAGTGAATCAGCAGTCCAATTTTTTCCCTCTATATATCTAGTAGGTTATGTCTAAGGATATTTTTTTCAGAGACATGATTAGTCTTTGAAAGCTTAATTATTTACTTCCTAATTTTTCAGCAGTTCACCAAACTGGAAGCCCCTCCCCAACATTGACTCTAAGACAAATCTTGAGGAAAGAGATCTGACTCTGAAATATTCCATCCAGTGCCTTAAGGATTTGTAAGTCTTGGCTTTTGAATCTGGCATGACTATTTTTTTAATTTTCTTTTCTAAGGACTTAACTTATATATTCTTTTAAATCTCTTTGGAGCAGAATTCTTCACTACCCATGACATAGCTAAGAACATATTCTTTGCTAAAACACAATAGCTGTTGCATCTGTCTTCTGAATTTCTTATTCAAGCCCACTCTCTTCCCTCCTACACAGTTGACTTAACGAAGCAGGTCACAGGCCAAAAAATACAATGACCTTTTCAAATACATACACACTCAATACATACATTGTGTTTTCTTGAAAACTACTCTTCCCATTGCTTCTAGTTTAACAAGAATTTGCTTTAAGAAAGTGAGGTAGTTTTGTTTCTCTCATAACATTTTTATTGTTCCAAGTGGTACACAGGTAAACTGGGCATCACTCCTGTCATTACACAATTAACTAAGCCAGAGAATATGCTATTGCTTGGGTCCTGTAGCACAGGGTGAAACCACCTCAGAGGACCTGCAGAATTATACCCAGCAATGGTCAAGGGATACCAAGCAATAACTAATACTTGGGAAGTCATGTGGTGCTAGGTATCGTACCAGTCAGTCATATGTATGTGTCCTAAGATTTTGTACCCTCTATGCTGCCCCATGTACAGTTGTTTTTTGGTTTTGTTTTTCCTGGTACCACATCTGGTGGCCCTGGTGATGACTCTCAGCTTAGTAAAAAGAGGTCACTGTTTGCAAAAAATTGAGACCACGAATCTGTTAAGCAGTTCTTGTGTTCTCAGACATTTGGGCTATCTCCCTGGCTTTAAAATCACATATGTCTAAAGTTTATGAAATGTACTTTCATTTCTTAATTTTTAATTAAGTTGGAAATGCAATTAACAAATGGCCCCCCACACCATGAGAGCCATCATTTTCCACATTCTCACTTTACAGCTCATCAGAGTTCCACCCAGCAGAAAAGCTAATCACAAGCCCAACTCGTCAGAGTCTCACCCTACAACTGTCTATTTAAAGCCAGGTATGCCTGATCTAGAAACTCAGATACATGGGGCAGAGCTGTTACCAGCTCTCCCTGTGCCCAGCTGATCATGAGGTTCTCAGGATGCGGGCAAGAAGCCAGAGGAACCCCCACACCATGCGGGCCACCATTTTTCATATCCGGAAACACAGCTCAGCTCATCAGAGCTCCACCCAGCAGAAAAGTGATCTTTCCCTGTCTCATGTGACTGCCGTCCATCAATAAATGCACAAGATAAGAGGCTACTACAAGAGTATTACACAGACATGGCAGAGCCTGGCAAGCTACTTGTGTCATATTTTATATGTCAAAAACCAATAGCAATTATAGATCACTTTCCCATGACCTGAAGGAATGCTTTGAGGCTTTTCATGTTCCTGGAGCAAGCAGATGCCATTGGGCTATACTAGCATGTATGCAGTATATTACATGTAACAGTACACTATACTAGCATGTATGCAGTATATTACATGTAACAGTACACTATACTAGCATGTATGCAGTATATTACATGTAAATTAGTTAGCAGTCATCGAAGCCCTAGCCAAACAGGGTGTTCAAACCCAATACATCAAGATCCTTCGTGAGCTGTATTACAGATTCACCACCAGGATCTCACCATTCTACAAAGAAGTGATCATTAATGTGAAAAGAGGGGTTCGACAGGGTGATACCATTTCACCAAAACTCTTCAGTGCCACCCTCGAGAACATCATGCAACAATTAGAATGGGAAGGAATGGGAGTGAAGATAGATGGTTGGCAACTACACCACCTCCGCTTCGCTGATGACATCGTTCTAATAACACCAAACATTAGCCAAGCGGCACAAATGCTGGCTGACTTTGACCGAGAATGTGGTAAGATAGGTCTACAGCTGAATCTAAAGAAAACTATGTTCATGAAGAATGAACTAGTTCCAGAGGCCCCATTCACTCTCAATGGAACAAACATCTCTGAATGCAGCAGTTATGTGTACCTAGGTTGAGAAATCAACATGATGAACGACCTAAAACCTGAGCTGCGCAGGAGGAAGAGAGCGGCATGGAATGCCTTCAAAGGCATCGATGAAATAGCTTAAAGGACAAAGAACCTCCGGCTCCGAGCACATCTCTTTGACTCCACCGTTCTCCCTGCATTAACATACGCCTCAGAGACCTGGGCCCTACGAAAGCAGGATAAGAATGCTATTCGGGTCTCCCAGAGAGGAATCGAAAGAGCTATGCTTGGAATATCACGCCTCACTCAAGTGAGAGAAGGAATCCGGAGTTCTGACCTCCGTCGCTATTCCAGAATCAGGGATGCTGTCTCGTTTGCCAAGGCATCAAAAAATCAGATGGGCTGGACATGTAATGCGATTTGGAGACAACCGCTGGACTAGAGCCATTACTGACTGGATCCCACGGGATATCAAAAGACCACATGGCCGCCCACATACAAGATGGTCAGACTTCCTTGTAAAGACCCTGAAGGAACGGTTTGAGGCTCTTCATATTCCTGAATCAACCAGATGCCATTGGGCTACATTGGCACGTGATAGGGTCCAATGGAAATGTTACTGGCGCCCGCTCGAGCAAATCGATGAATAACGGATTCAAGTGATCAAGTGATATTAGTTAGCATGTAACAGGATGTATGCAGATGTTACTGGTGCCCACTTGAGCAAATTGATGAACAACAGGAAAACAAGTTATACAAGAGATCAACAAATATGTATATTTCTTCAGCATTTCTTCTTTGAATTTTTTTAAAATAATCCTTGGAGGAAACATTCACATTAATTAAATATGACTTAAAATGGGTTTCTCTGGAAAACTTAGTAGTGTACAATTTGTTTCAAAGGTAATCATCAGGGAGTATAGGACCACTCTGACAACGATAGTTGGAAATGTTTACTGTGGATAAAAACTGAGTGTTGAGAGGAGGTAACATAATATGTGTGATTTCTCGTCAGTAACAGTACTGCAAAATGCAGTGCCTGAATGAAAATTAAAGAGATTGAAAAAAAAATGCCTGCCTTAAAGACAGCCTGCAGAGGAAGGCAGAAAGAGAACTGTGGCTACTGGTGGCAGGGAATTGTACACAGGTTAAGGGATGGATGTTGGAATGTGGTATCTCTGAGACTGCATCATTAACAACTTTGTGACTGGATATCTCATGCTGATTTAATTAAAACATAAAAATATATATTTGAAGTAGCTTTTTCATGAGGTCAGAAATCTTTGTTTTTATTTATTTTTAATTTTACTATATTACCGTGAGATATACAACTACAAAACTGTTCATGATTAGGTTTCAGTCAAATGTTCCAGCACCCATCTCTCCACAAGTACACATTTCCCACCACCAATGTCCCAATGTCCCCATATTCTCTCCCGCTCTCCCAACCTGCCTCTATGTTGGGCATTTTCCTTCTCTCTCTCTCTCTCTCTCTCTCTCTCTCTCTCTCTCTCCTTCTCTTACACAGTGAGACTTGCAATAAATGCATTTAGGAGTTATCAGTATATCCCTTTGCCTATGTTCAATGTTCCATTCTTGTCCGGCATTATTATTTGCAATAATTGTTAGCACACTGGTCCTTACTTACCTAACCTGTGATACCCACACGCTTACAGTAGATTTGGACCACTGACAAGTCCTCCTAGACATGTTTTGCAGGTCAGGAACCTTTGAGTTCTCTCCCTGACCTGACAGTCTTTCTATTATCAGCTCATGTCTACATCAAAAATATACCAACAGTCTGTGCTTGTGGAAAGACATGATGTGTGGCCTGAAAAATGTTCCATGGCTTGACAAAATAAAACTTACAGAAGACTTACATCAAATAAAAAGCAAACAAATAGAGATAAATAGAATTCCTCTTTTGTTTAGTAATTCAATCGTGTGTGTGAAGTAATGACATGTATAGAATAATCAAACTAAAACTAATCCAAACAATTTAAAATAAATTCCATTTGTCTCTTGATTGTAGATTACAACCTCATACAAACATTGATTATAGATCTATAATAGATAAGTTGATTAGTAAAAACAATCAGACAAAATTGCATTCTTTTTAAAAGAAATAAAATATATATCTATGTCAAGAAGAATATCCTGCTTGTCATTGAAACTGAATTAACTTGAATATCTTCATGATATTAGTTCTAAATTTGAAGAACTATAACTGAGAGGCAATTAACTGATACACACACATGGCAATAAAAGTAAGGTGGTTAGTTGCTTTAAGTTGCATTCCATGTAATCGTCAGTATTGCTAGAAACTAGTCAGGGGAATTAATATAGTTTAGTAAATTAATGCTTTGTATTTTTTTTTTTTTTTGGGTCACACCCGGCAATGTTCAGGGGTTTCTCCTGGCTCTGCAGTCAGGAATTACTCCTGGCGGTGCTCGGGGACCATATGGGATGCCGGGGATCGAACCCAGGCTGGCACTGGACTGCTGCATGCAAGGCAAACGCCCTACCCGCTGGGCTATCGCTCCGGCCCCCATTACTTTGTCTTTTAACTCATTTTTAGAAATAGCATCTCATATTATGCTGTTGTTAACATCAGCTGGTATACAAGGATTGATGATACACATTTCCTTAGAGATTGCTTTTCTCTTTTTTTTTTGCAATATATTAGTTTCAAATAGAAAAGGAAAACCACATGAAGATTCCTAATAAATATAGCGTGAGCTTGATAGAAACATATTGCTAATATTATTAAGTGCCCCAGAGAGTAACTGAAACATATTATAGTTATTCACACTTCTACTTTCTTAGCACAGGGTGTATAAAACACTTACAGACACATTACTGTATGCAAAACATAATGCTTTTTATGGAACTCTGGTTTTTTATGGACTTTTATGGCTGAACAATTGATATTTACCTATTGAGATTGGCTAAGAAGACCCTAAAGCAGCATAGCAGAAGATAAACTATGACTATTTGCTTATAATATGAGAACAGCAAAACAGCTAAAGGCCTCTTTAAATATTCCCAGCATTAAACCAGCATGAGTGTTTATAAGTTCAACACTTTATGTTCTTTCATTGTCTTTTTTGTGAAAAGTTCCCTAAAAATTTTTTTGGAAGGAATGCTATCTTCTGTTGCTGTCATCTACATGTAAACTTTTCTTAGTACACTGTATTTAGCACTTCTGGAGAATGACCTCCATTTTCAGATGTGAACTGTATCTAGTACTGTCAGAGGGGCAAAGAAAGATTTAATACCAGGAGAGTTATTATATGTTCACTATTATAATTTATTTTCATTACAATAAAATGTTGTGAACTCCTAATGAAAGCAAGTTTTTAAGAAAATAAAACTAATGGCTGTTCTATGAATATTTAAGGAAGACAAATCTCTTTTCTAATTTGTTCCCATGTGAAAGCTTTTTTCTAAAGGGTTAAGCTCTCTGGGGCAAGCAAATTAAATTCATCACAATATTTGAACACCTCAGGGAAGAAATGTCAGGGTTTAGAGACCTAGAGACAGAGTAAAGGGCAATTCCTCCAAGGTACAGAAAATTAACCTAGTCAAAAATTAAGGTGAACAAAGCAGAAAAATGAATTTGGGGAAATCACACCCCTCTAAAAAATAAGAGCACAACAAAGCAATATAATTTGAA
The DNA here is from genome assembly GCA_021461705.1 of Cryptotis parvus. NCBI lineage: Eukaryota > Metazoa > Chordata > Mammalia > Eulipotyphla > Soricidae > Cryptotis > Cryptotis parvus. The sequence continues at coordinate 33,422 of JAJIBD010005837.1, read as the reverse complement.
GGACTACAGGAACCACAAAGTAAATTAACAAGATTGTGCAGGATAGATTCTTATTTTTTCTAGAAGGGCAGAACACAAACCAGAAGATGTAGAAATGTTAAGAAAGGTGCCATAAGAATCTATGCATTTGGGGACAGTGAATAGACAAGCTTTGTGGGTGAATAAAACAGCCATTGAGAAGCTATGATGAAAACCAGGCTGTGAAGCCAAGCAGAACTGTTTCATTGAGAGCCTCGGGCCATGCTAAAGTTTTTCTCCCTTAGGCAGTGGGAAGCTATTAAGTATGTTCAAGTGGAGGAGTGACAATTGTAGGCTTTTGCTTATTCCATGCCAGAACAGAGACTATCAATTACGGAAAATTCTATTCTCTCTCTTAGCAAAATGGAGTCTTGATGGGAGAATTCCTATCGAGGGGAGGGAGTGGGAGGGAAGAGGAATGGAAAGCTCTCTGAGAAGTCAATATTCCCAAAGGTTGCACAGCTTGTGCTCCTCCGTATGTAAAGGCAATAATTAGATCCAGTGGGTGTTACATCATAACATGCACTTTATGACTGGGTCTGCACAATGCCAGGGACTGGTGAGTATTTTTATTGTTCTAACTGCTCATTTCAGTTTGGTGAAAACTAAGCCTAGGGCTCATGCTTTGATCATTGGAGCTGAGGACATTTTTATGGTAGAATTTTCCATGCTCGCTTTCAAAATTATATAAAGCAAGTAGACTTTATGCAATGTATTATAGTCTAAACACAAAGTACCGCAAATGATTTGGAAAGACCCTGATTTTATTTATTCAGTTTGTTCTGAGGCCACACCCTGCTCTACTCAGGGCTTACTCCTGGCTGTATATTCAGGGAACTGCTCAAGGCAGGCACTGAGGAGCATATGAGGTCCTGGAGATGGAAATCCTGCTCAACCACATGCAAGGAACGTGACTTACCAGCCTTACTATTTCTCTGGTCTCATGAATTTTTGTGTCTTATTTCAAATAACTTATTTGCCATTAAAATACCAGCAAGTTTTTAAGCAAAAAAAATAAAGCTCTAATTTTGATTTTTTTTTTTTACATTCTACGTGGACTGAAAAAAAATCCTTTTAGCGTATTGTATTCTATCAGGTACACTAATAAAACTATTGTTACTAATGATTCACACAATTAATCTTCATTTTTTCCTAAAACTTTCAACATTTCTGCCTGCAGATTAGAAACAGAAGTCTTAATGACTTAAATCTCTAAGCAGAAACAGTGCATAGAACATGTATGCCATATAGAAATGCTAACGTCACAGCAAGCAGGTGCAAAAAATCTATAATATGATGAAAGAATTAGACTCAGAGCCCTCAGGAAGCATGAATGAAATTATGTGATCTCTATGAGGTAGAAACAGGATGGACTCCAGGCAAAAGTGGTTTCAAAAATACAATATTTCTTTACTGATGTCTGACGGAGTCAAGAAGAAAAATTGAGTAACAATGGCTCTAAAATATGCTTCACTTATGATCATATATATAAAAGTCTGAGAAGTAGTTTTGCATCAAAATATTACCCTTCTAAAATCTCATTCATATCACTTCTGTAAAGACGGTAAAGATGTGAGAAGCATCAAGGAGTTTCTTTTATTCAAAGTCTGAAACTTGCAAATACGGCAAACGATTGCTGAATTGTAGGCATTCCACAATCATGCAATTGCTTAACTTCAGAGTTTATAACTGATTGCCTTAAATATAAAAGCAGCCCATTAGGAATTTAGCTTAAGTAGATGAAATAAGCAAATATACTAAGATGAGAAAGAATGATAAGAAAGATGTCACAGAAATATCTCCACTGACTGGATGATCTGGTTTCTTTGGGATTGTGTAGACTACATGGGTGAAATCCTCAAATGGCCTCATGACGAAATGACACAACTGGCTTGTTGAGCAAACCTTATTCTCAGAGATTCTGTGAATGTTCTATATTAAATTCTTCCAGAAATTCTGGGTTCTAATTTTAGTGATTCTAATTTTGAAGTTGAAATTACAGAAGATTCTATAAGTAATTATTGCATACGAGCTTTCCGTTCTTTTCAGTGCACTAGGTTCTTATCCCTGTAGTCTGGTCTACTTATTAAGAGATGATGGGGCCAAAGCGATATTCCAGCAGGTAAGGCGTTTGCCTTGTACGTGATCGGCCCATGCTGGCCTGCCACCTCCAGGAGAAATTCCTGAGTGCAGACTCAGGAGAAACCCCTGAGCATTGCCCGTGTGACACAAAAAACAAAAAACATACAAACAAAAAAAAAGCAGCAGATGAAGGGGTGTACCCTTGAATGTGTTTTTATAAGTACATACAAAATGGCAGAGCCCTTCATATATTTACTTAGTATAAGTGAACTTTTTACACTTGGATTTTCTCTGTTCTGTTTTATTTTTGTAACTCAAGTAAGAGTTTGGGAAACCTTGTAATAATAATAAATCTCCCTTGATTTGCAATTCTCATCTAAGTGACCAGTAAGTAAAGCTTAATGCTGGGAAATAGTATGCTGGGTAACTTCTTAGGTTTTTCATTTTCATTGTGCTGATGAAAGCACAGGATATGTTATTTTACAGATTACACTAGAAAATGTTTGAGGAGATTCTATTGTGAATAATAATGTCATGAATAAAAGTAGTATTTTATATCTGGTGTATACCAATTCATATTTTAATTCAAAGACATAAGGAGGGGCCGGGCGATGCCCAGCGGGCGGGCGTTTGCCTTGCACGTGGCCGGCCTGGCGGCCGGGTTTGATCCCCAGCATCCCATATGGTCCCCGAGCACCGCCAGGAGTGATTCCTGAGTGCAGAGCCAGGAGAAACCCCTGAGCTTGCCGGATGTGACCCAAAAGCAAAAATAAATAAAATAAAATAAAATAAAATAACCCAAGCTTATATTTAAAAAAAAAGACATAAGGATAAAATAAATGTTGCAGTAAAAAGAGCTTGACACTTAACTTTCTAACCAAAGCAATACCATTAATTACTGATAGTACTATTAGGAAGGGTGGTTGTTACAGTGTTGACACATCATGAAGAAAACATGAAAACTGCAGATAATTCTTTACTCATAAACTGATAACAGGTCAAAAATATCTGAGAACTTGTCTTTAATGAATGAGCTAATGATGTTAATTGAGAAATCTCAAGGAATGACTTCCCTAGGATATGTATACTAGTGTATATAGCATAGACAGTTAAAAATTAAATCTGTAGTAAATGAAAACAAGTAAAACCAAGCAACAGCAAACAATAGAAGCATTTTTTTCCTTAAATGTAAGCTAAAAAAAACCCACAAAAACAATGAAGGAAACAAATAAGTGAGAATGCTGAAACAATAGTATCTACGTGTCTAAATATATGTATTAGACTCAATCTTCACTCTCTGCTAAGATTGAAAAATTATGGAGTTTTCTAATGCTTTATATTACCATTTTCTGATGTTGTCAATGGATATTTCTGGATCTGTTCCTGATTAAGTACCAGCCAGATACTCTAGGTCTCACTTGGTTTGCCATTTACTTCTGTGTCAGTTTTCTAGTAGTGTTGCTTTCATAGGTAAATGGCTATTTCATCAAAGAGCACATTTGCATACCTTTTAAACCTCATCACCCTAATGTAATCATCACTGATCATAAAACACCTTCCCAAGCACTGAGTGACATTGAGTAGTTTGTCATACAAAATGTATTTAAGGGGGAAAAAAGCAGAGGTATGCTGTGTTTAAAGACTTAGAAAAGAATATTTTGGTTTCCAGTAAATTTCTCTGCAATCTGTCCTTTAAAGAAGTATTTGTAGCTGTTGGCTCATATAATTTAAATATTCTAAAGTTAAATCTAGTTGTTTATGTACCACTTTATTTGCATGCATGATATCATTCTTCAAAAATAATCCAAGTATGATAAAAACACTGTAACACAAAGCTTTTTCAAGGCTAGGATTTCCTACTATTTTGCATTATAGCCTTCTGTACAAGGTTAAAGAAAAGTTTGCATCTGAAGCATATCTAGAATATTTAAGCAGGAGGCTGAAAATGGAATAGTAACAAAAAGAAAAAACCTCACAGAACATTTTAAGCAAGAGTAGATAATATCATTTGGAGATAAAATGAAATACTTGATTCTCTGTGTTCTAAAAATGCATAGATTATTAGTATGAGATCAACAATGATTTGATTTCTATGTATTCTACTTATTAAACATTTATCTAATGATATATTGAAAATTTAGTTTATTCTTAATGCATAGAAGGATTGCATACTGCATATTATATGGTTCATAGAAGACACTTCACCATATTATTTAGCCATCCTTCATTATTGTTTACAAATAAAGAATTAGTTTACTTCTAATCAGTAAATAGATATGCTAAATTAAAACACAGAAACAATAATCTATTAAAACTTAGTTTTCTATCGACTCTATCAAAAACAATCTTATTCTAACTGTTTATATATTCTCATTTTTGGAGTGATGTCTTTTTGTATGACATTGCTTACAAATTGTCCTCAAATTTCCAGAAGTATGAAAGGTGTTTGCACTTCCTGTGTATTTTCCTTTCTGAACATACAGAACAGTTTTTGTTTTGTGTTTTTGGGACCACAGCTGGCTGTGCACAGAGCTTAATTGAAGTTTTGTGTTCAGGGATCACTCCTGAAATTGCTCTAAAGACCATATGTGGTGCCAGAGTTCAAACTGGGCAGGCTGCATGCAAGCAAAGTGCCTTAACATTTCATCTCTCGCCAGGCCTGCATAGAATGACTTTATGTCTCGACTACTGTCACAAACAAGAGTATGTTAGTCTCTCAAAGTCTAGATACCTTTATGAATGCTTGGTTTATTATTGGGCTGTTTCACACAAGAAAAGGACAGAGAATAACCTCAGATCTGTATGATGGCCCTTTCCTGCTCAAGAAGAATTTCGTCTTGGTCTTCTATGTGGTGGTAGTGAATTCCGATGGGCTTGGTCTCTACCTCAGGCCTGGAGCACAGTGGGGGAGTCCTTCATGCTTATTTCTGGTGTTGGTGTCATTGGGAAAATTCATAGCTACTAGCTTGTCTTCAAGATCTTTCAACAAGTGATCATTTTCTGTTTTTATCTTCATATTCGTGGGGATATGAGGAAACTCTATGGTGATCACAGATACCTGGTATGAATATAGTGGAGAAATAATGGAAATAAGTGTAAATCTCACAGTATCACTCTATCACTGTCTTCCCGTTCATTGTTGATTTGCTTGAGCGGGCACCAGTAACATCTCCATATGACCTGTCTCATGCAAGTAGAGCCCAAGGGCACTACTTGAAAATCTCACAGTGTAAAGATTAATACCAATAATTTTCATATCTTGGTAATTCAATTTTTTTACTTCATTCCCAAATCCAGCCACATTGGACATTTTGACAGTTTCTTACAAAGCAAAAGTAGATCTACCATATATTACCCATCAACGATGCTCCTTGTATTTACTAAGGGAATGATTAAAACTTGTGTTCATAAAATGCCTTCATATAAATATGAGTAAAAGCTTTACAATAGTTAGAAAAACTGAAACAACAAAAATCCCCTTCAGCAAGTGAATGGGAAGAAAATTGAGAAACATTCAGAAAAGAGACTAAAATTCAGTATTAAAGTAAATTAACTATGTAGTCACAAATGGCTTTAATGTATGTGGCTAACAGAAATAAGTGTATTTGGGAAGGATTTGCTCATTACAATTTTTAACTATATGTCTTTATAGAAAAGAAGAAAATTAAAAGACTAAAAAGATAAGTATGTGTCCATGTTGCAGCTAAAAAAGTTTAAATCAGATTTTCTTCTGTGTAATAAAACTACTGCATATGATACAATAATCTGAATTATGTATTTATAGATTTGTTTAAATATATGGAATGTGTATCTACAGGAAGAAAGACTGAAAAAATTATTTCATGAAAGTTTATTGACTGTAACAATGGTGAAAAGTATATGTAATAAATCTATACAGCTGCTGCTCAATATTACTGCACCTCTACTCTTTGAATATAATCTATTTTTACAAAATATATTTGAAGAAGAGATTTCTTAGAAAATTCAAAGGGGAGAAAATTTCCCCAAATTAAGATTTCATTGTATGATTCTCAGCTATGAAATAACCACAGGAAAAGGCATTTGTTTGATGCATCATAGAATGTTATATACAAATGAAGCATATGATATAAATATTAAGACTAGGTATCCCCATTTACACCATGCAATGTTTAAATCTAGATTACTCTGAGTAGAGGGGGAAGAAGGAAAGAAATAGATTGGAGGGAAGGAAGGAAGAGACAAGCTAGAAGCAATGGATGGGTCCAGATATCAAAGTACATCCGTGCCTTTTAGGAAAGACAGAACTAAACATCTAAACCACAGATTCAGCCACAGTGAAATCACAAGACCCAACATTTAACAATTGAACTTAAAATGGTGCCTGTCAAGAGGGAAGGCTGAGGCGGGGTGGGAGTGTGGCTTTGGGAGGGAACTTGGGAATATAGGTGAAGATTTGCGTTAACATTGGTGGTTGGTTTGGTACTGGAATATATATGTCTGAAGTTCTCCTATAAGTTTGTAAATCATGTGTTTTAATAAAGAATTTTAGAATATACAAAATCACTCGTAAAAAAAAGTCATGCAATTCAACGCTACTATTTCAAAAAGTTTGATTTAAAGAAAGCCTTTGATTCTGTGGAGACTGAAGCAGTCATCCAAGCCCTAGTCAAACAGGGTGTTCAAACCCAATACATCAAGATCCTTCGTGAGCTGTATTACGGATTCACCACCAGGATCTCACCATTCTACAAAGAAGTGATCATTGATGTCAAAAGAGGGGATCGAAAGGGTGATACCATTTCACCAAAACTCTTCAGCGCCACCCTCAAGAACATCATGCGACAATTAGAATGGGAAGGAATGGGAGTGAAGTTAGAGGGTCGGCAACTACACCACCTCTGCTTCGCTGATGACATCGTTCTAATAACACCAAACATTAGCCAAACGGCACAAATGCTGGCTGACTTTAACCGAGAATATGAAAAGATAGGTCTACAGCTGAATCTAAAGAAAACCATGTTTATGAAAAATGAACTAGTTCCAGAGGCCCCATTCACTCTCAATGGAAGAAACATCTCTGAATGCAGCAGTTATGTGTACCTAGGTCGAGAAATCAACATGATGAATGACCTAAAACCTGAGCTGTGCAGGAGGAAGAGAGCCGCATGCATGGAATGCCTTCAAAGGCATCGAAGAAATAGCTAAAAGGACAAAGAACCTCCGGCTCCGGGCACATCTCTTTGATTCCACCGTTCTCCCTGCATTAGCATACGCCTCAGAGACCTGGGCCCTACAAAAGCAGGACGAGAATGCTATTCGGGTCTCCCAGAGAGGAATCAAAAGAGCTATGCTTGGAATATCACGCCTCACTCAAGTGAGAGAAGGAATCCGGAGTTCTGACCTCTGTCGCTATTCCAGAATCAGGGACGCTGGATCGTTTGCCAAGGCATCGAAAATCAGATGGGCTGGACATGTAATGCGATTTGGAGACAACAGTTGGACTAGAGCCATTACCGACTGGATCCCACAGGAAGTCAAAAGATCACGTGGCCACTCACCTACAAGATGGTCAGACTTCCTTGTCAAGACACTGAAGGAACGGTTTGAGGCTCTTCATAATCCTGAATCAACCAGATGCTATTGGGCTACATTGGCACGTGATAGGGTCCAGTGGGAATGTTACTGGAGCGTGCTCAAGCAAATCGATGAATAACGGTATTCAAGTGATCAAGTGATTTCAAAAAGTGGGCAAAATAGCTGAAGAAACACTACTCCAAAAAATTATATATGGGCACATGATAAAATGTTCATCATCATTTACTAATAAGGAACTATTATCTGTGACCACATCAGTTTTACCTTACAACTTTTAGAATGACTTATAGCTAAAAGAATAACAATGTGTATTTGTGAAAACACCTATTGTGTATTTGGAGAAAATATGCCTTGCAAGTTTTTCGTGGGGATGTAAATTGAAATAAACGTTTTTTTAAAACAAAACAATAAAATTGTATTTTTTCAAATTCTAAAATTATTTGCATAATTTAATAACTGTGTAAGCAATTTTTATTGTTGCATCTCATTTTTCACTTTAAAAAAAAACAGACTAGGGCACAGAATATATTAAGATCACAATCACGATCTTCCCGTTCATCATCTATTTGCTAGAGCGGGCACCAGTAAAATCTCCATATGTCCTGTCTCATGCTAGTAGAACCCAAAGGCATCCGCTTGCTCTAGGAACATAAAGATCCTCAAACCATTATATTCGGTCATGGGAATGACCTAATATAAATGTTACTGGTATTTGGCATATCAAATACAACATGAGCAGCTTGCCAGGGTTAGATTGTTACGATTATTATAATGTTAAGATTATCATTCTAATAATATTTTCTCTCAAAGTTTTATTTAAGTTTTCAGTAAAGTTATGCAGGAGTAAAAGAATGATACTTTCTTCACTCACTGGAATAAATTTTCCTTAATGGTATATTTCAACTTGGGTGATTCACATAGTCTTTTGTGTTCAGGTAATAAATTGTGTTAATGAGGTGTTTTGGGGGAACAAGACACTTTTAAATCTGTTTATTCTTGTTGCTTAATTATGACACTACAGCATAGTCATTAATATCACACTTATAATCTGAATCATAGCCCAAATTGAGATATTATTTCCCTTGTTACTGAGGAGATTTTCCTGTGTAACTCAATGATTTCATCTGAAAAATAAACATAATAATTGTTTCCATGTTGGTCATGGAAACAAAAGGTCCTATCATTCCTACCTCTCAGAAATTCTGGAGAGTTTTGCTCTAGCTAGACTCTCTTACCTTTTCTTCACTGAGAAAGATATGCGATATGTTGCATTATACTACTAGTGAGTGCTGCAAAAGGAACGCATTTCAACTCTTCTCAGCCACACTCTCTCCCTCTCTATCTCTCTCTTACACACACACACACCTCTCTCTCTCTCTCTCTTTGCAAGTGATTTGTTCTTTTCTTTCAACTGCTGTGACTAAGTGAAGAATTGTTTATCATGAGTCCTAAACCTGTACTGTGGAAGTTTAAAAACGGAGGCATGTTTCATTCTCCAATTTAGCTGTTCCAGTAAGAAATGTGATGATATAATCTGTATCTTTTTTTTAGCATTATACTTGGAAAGACTCCTAGTTTTATTTATTATTTGCAGGATCATAGCTGCCAAATTTGAGTGTACTTCCAACATTCAGCTCTAGGGACTACTTTTTTTTTTTATCTTGGGCTACCCAAATTACTATACCTGTTGATTCTATTGGAGGAGATGTCGATGAATTTACTAGAGTTGATCCACCACTACTGAGGAGCATGTTAGAAGATGTTAGTCCAATTTACTTATGATCTAGCTTCAGGTATAATTTCTACTCTCTCTGTACCCACTCACTCTGGAATTGAGGTCTATTTTCCTTCTATAAACTTCATTCAAAAGAGATTGGTTTCCATATCTGTGTGTGAGTGTGTGTGTGTGTGTGTGTTTTGAATTGTTTATAATCACTATCACAGTGATCATTAACCCAGAATTTATTTCTGAGAAATCTAATTTAATATAAGCAATAAAGAGTGAGAACAAATATGGTGGGTTACTCTTCCCAGTGTTTTAAATGAAAGCAACAGTCTGAGTTTGAGTTTAACCTTACTCAGAATCGCAGAACATAGACACACACACACACACACACACACACACAAAACACTGTTTTTAAGGGAAGAGAAACATTATTTTATATATGTTTTAAAGATTAACTTGAACATTTGCTTCTACTTCTCTCTTGCTTTGCACCTTTCTTGGTTGATTCTATAAAAACCATGCAAAGACAAGGTCTCAAAAACCATGATATTTAGTGGGAAAGAGCAAGAAGCATAAAAACAGGGCTCGTTCAGGATCACATATTTACTGGTTAAATTTGAAAATAAGATGGGTATTCAACTTTCCTAATCCTTTGGCAATCCTGACCTGCTTTGTTGGAAACCACTTGCATTCAGTACTTTCATATTGGTAGCAAATGAATAAAGTTTCTTTTGTGTAAGTTACTAGTCGTTCTTTATGATACTACAGCATAATCATAAATATGACACTTATTAATTAAATACTGTCTCAACAATTGTTTTCAAAATCATTTTGTCATTGTTGTGATAATGCCATAATTCAAGATACATATAATTTGCTCCTTCAGAAAATAAAGTATTACAAGTAAATTAAACCATTTTACTTAATGTTATTTTTATAAGTAAATAAACTCATAGATTTAGCTAATCTATTTTCCAATTTTTGGCTTGGTTTTTGCCTTTTACTATTTTTACTTAATAAAGGCAGTCATCTTTGTCTAAAGTTTTCATAGAAATCATATCACTCCTGGATTCATTAAGATGTATTTGGCACTCATATCCTGAAATCAACATAAAACATTCTGACGAGAAAATTTTATGTTATTTTTATGAACTTAATGTTCTTGACTCAGACTGCTTAGGAATCAAGGAAAGATATTGACTACAACAAAAGTTAATTGTTTCGCCATAGAGCTGATTTACCGTTGAAATTTATCCATATTCTATCAAAGAAAAAGTAAAAGAAACAAATATAAATTTCAAGAAGTCAAGGAAAAGTACATGAAATTTCAATGTTTTGGCAAGGGACAGAATAAAGGTTGGAGAATAAATTTTCACATGTCACAATTTAAGAATCTTTGAGTCACTCCTACTTCTCTAACTTTATTTCTAAGAGAATGGGACTATGTGGGAAGTAAAGCACTGACATCAAGACATGTCTCATAAATCCCCTAGAGGAGTAGAGAAAAATTTATATTACAGTTCTATTTGAAATAAAAATACAGAAAATGAGTCACTTTTTATGATTATGGTGTATGCTGACAAATTTGTTTTTTTTAGGCTTTTCCTGCATCATTACTTATTTTGAAATATATTTTATATTTGAGCTATAAGATGACCTACAAAAGTTCTAGGTGATTCAGGAGTGGCAGGTATGAGAGAATCATGATATCTTTCAGGTGCTGTAGATATAAATAATTTAACAGAAAGTATATGAATTAGAAATTAATACAAAACAATAATTTTGATATGAGTTTTCCAAAGTATAAAATACAACTTGAGTACAGTTTAAATCCTGGTTTGATACTGTAACTGTATTTCACTAAATATACTATTCTGTAAATTAAAGATAATATGATAATATACTATATTTCACTTACTGTGAAAAGTAAATGAAATGACAATGCACGTACTTTGAAAGTATGGAAATGACAATTGTTTCTATTTAAATATTAATTTTATTTAAATGTTTATTAAAATAAAAAAATTTTGCTTTATTGGGATATTTACTTCACAGTTTATCACAGGTTTGTATACTGCATCATTTCTTTGCAATATACTAAAACATATACCTTTAGAAAGTCAATATTTTAAAATTTGTGTAAAACTTAATTACATCCATTTTTTTGCATTTTATATTATTCTTTTATAGCAAGTGTTCTTTTCCATAATCTGAATGCCCCAATATATATTTTCAGATTTAAATTTGCTAAAATACTTTAAACATCTTATTCAAATGTTTTACATATATGCATTTTTGGGTGATTTTTACCCTGTTTAAGATAGAAAAGATTTTCTTTGTATCAACTTGGGGACAAATAATGTTTTTATGGCTAGATAAAATAATAATGTCTAATTTAGATCTTATTATCACTTGAACTTTAGAAAAATTTTAATTAGCTGAGAACCTTTTACTTTCTTCTGAAATAAAAAGGTTTTGCTTCAATATAACCTTTAGAATCTATATAGAATATAATCATTAATAATCAATGTTCACATTTTAAATCATCTCTTAATAATGGAGATTTAAAGGTTTGTGGAAGAAGCCTGTGGACATTTAGAAAATTATAGAACTAATATGACTTATCAACTACTCAAACACATGACAATATTTTATATGCACAAAAAAATATGCAATGCATGCATTTATAAGAGCAGCTCCATTAGTTTTTTTTTTTTTTTGGAAAAAAATGATCCAGTGGGGTGAAAATGTGGCGTCGAAAATAATAGCAAAAACTATTAGATGAAGAAGGAGAAACCCAGTCACTTACTGCTGACATTTTCCACTTTAAAAATATATATAAACAGTTCTTCCATGTGAAAATGATTCATAGCTTTTTATTTTTGAATAGCATTAAAAATGATTGAGTTGTGGGGCTTGTCAAATTTTGTGATTTGAAATGTTTGAGCAAAATAGTGAGGCAACTGTAGGGAAATCTAGATATATTAAGCTAGTGGTGCCTCAGTTATCCATTTATAAATCCAAATAATAAAAGTATCATCCCTGAATCTGAAAGCTCAATGAACCAAACTCATTATTTTCATGGAGGAGGCCCAGATTTTGGTCCATGACATCTTCTGGTATCATTAACATCACCTGGATGTTCTCCCATCTTCCAAGCACAAGTCAGGAATAGGACACTCAGCATAGGCTAGAAAAACAACCAATCTTCAAGAATTTCCTGATGGTTTAAATAAAGTAGTACACAGAAAAGACTTAAACATGATTGACTATGTAATTCATATTATATGCATTATTCATAGTATATGCATGTATTAAATATATGAAATTCATTACTGTACTTATGCATTCTTATATTGCATTACCTTGTGTTGAGCTACATATCTCTCCTTGGAATTAGCATTTCTTGCTATGGGGACTACTATATAATGAAGAAAACCTGAAAGTTTACTTCTGAAATGTTAAGACCATCTGTTTTTTGCAGTAACTCTGCTTGATCTTTAATTCAATAAAAAATGCATTTTACATTAGACCTCCGACATAGGATGCTTATATTTACCTAACTGAAAAGTGTCACCTTTCAATTATGTATATAATTTGGTGGGCTTACACAAACAAGATTTTTTTACATTTGTGCTCATTCTACAATAAATTTGGTCTCAAATATTTATGTAGCTTTAGTTTTATGTAAAATTTGCAAATGCATTAGCTTGCTTTTAAGTTACAAACGTTTTTTAATTTTTTTTATTTTTTAATAATTTATTATACCACCTTGAGATATAAAATTACAAAGATGTTCATGTTTGGGTTTCAGTCACACAGTGTTCCAGCACCCATTCCTCCACCAGTACCCATTTCCCAACACCAATGTCCCCGATTCCCTCCCCTCCATTAGCCTGCTTCTACGGCAGGTTTTTTATTATTTTCTCTCTTTCTCTTTCTCTAGGCTGGTATTATCACTTTCGACATTTTTTAGCACACTGTTCCCTTATCTGTCTTACCTAACCTCTGACTCCTTCACGTTTATGGTAGATTCCATCCTTGACAAGACCTCCTGATCCAAGGTTTGCCTGAACATAGATATTGGTATATTATGTATGTGTGTATGCATGTATGTATGCATGTAAGCATCCATTTATGATGTATGTATGAATCTATCTATCTATCTATCTATCTATCTATCTATCTATCTATCTATCTTCATTTTTTCTCCCTATCTCCTACTCTCTCTCTCTCTATTATCTCTATCATCTATCAATCTATTCAGAATGCAGTCATCATATTTCCGGCTAATTCACTCAACATATTGTCTCTTCTCTATAGGCAAATTCTAACTCATTTTCCTAACAGCTATATAGTATGCACTGTGATATGTGCCAAAGTTTCTTTATACAAAATAGTTTAACTGAACTCTTTTCTTAGCTTATGTAATGTCATAAATTTATAATTTTATTTTTTTTTAACAATTATTGTTGCATCCCAAAGTGAAAAAAAAAACTAAATCCCAACAAATTAAGTAATTAAACAGAGAAAATTTAGTGGGGATACACCTTACAGGTGATAGTTTTCTTTTAGAATTTGCTAAATATGCTTGATCATACAAATCAACTCTCCACCTCAGTTAAATTTTTAATTTTTAGCGTTTTATAAATTTGTATCTATCAAATAAGATTATGATTATATTTATAAATATAACCATGTGCAAATAAGAATATGGTTATATTTATAAATTTAATTTTTCACAGACATGGGGCGAGCTGCTACTGGCTCTCCCTGTGCCCAGCCGCTCATGAGGCATCCAGGAGGGGATGACGGGTCCTAGCCCTGGCCCACACCCCAGTAGAACCTTGCAACAAGCCATACACCCCCTCCCCACTCCATGAGGGCCTCCATTTTCCACATCCGACTTCTCCCTCATCAGAACTACACCCAGCAGACCAGCCTATCACAGCCTAGCTCCGCCGCAAGCCCGGGGTTCATCAATAAATTTTGGTTTAGAGATGACTACAAGAGTATACTACCTGCACAGCAGAACCTGGCAAGCTACCCGTGTTGTATTTGATATGCCAAATACCAGTAACAATTATAGACCTCATTCCCATGACCTGATGGAATGGTTTGAGGCTCTTTATGTTCCTGGAGCAAGCAGATGCCCTTGGGCTCTACTTGCATGAGACAGGACATATGGAGGTGTTATTGGCCTCCCACTCGAGCAAATCGATGATGAACGGGAAGACAGTGATACAGTGATTTTTTTTCTTTTACGAAAGCCTTGGGTGTGTTATTCTGTTTCCCAAAGCACTGAATAATTTGTACATTAAAACTTTATAACTTTGTTGTTTTTTTTTTAATTGTTTTTGTTCTTGGATGATACAATCTGACCAGGGTATGGACTCGTGTTCAGGGCTTAATTCTGCCTTTGTGCTAAGAGATCATTACTAACCAGGCTCCAGAAACTGTGTTAGGGTTGAGGGATAGAACCCAAGTTGGTTGTGTGCAAGATAAAAACTTTATTGTATTTTAATGTTATGTTTTATATGAATAGTGTTGAGTTAACTTGCATTGAATTCCTGATACATTAAGTAAAGAATGTGTAAATTTACCTGTATTTTAAACCTTGTCCCATTTTCTACTACTTACTTGGATTTCATATGAAATAAATGATACGATTATACAGATAGATATATATAGTCATTTACATGAAATGTCACTAAAATCTCTGTTATTCATAAATATATACACATAGTACAACTACACTGTGGTGGAAATATTTGAATTTAGTCAGTTTAGTCAGTTTCAGAAGAATCGGAAGTTCTAAATTCCAACTCTTGGGGCCAGATTGACACCATCGCAGGTAGGGAATTTGCCTGGATTTGATCTTTGCATCAGATTTTATCCCCCGAGGACCACCAAGGTAATTCCTGGGAGCAGAGCCAAGAGCAATCTCTGAGAGTCATAGTGTGTGACCCCCAATAAAAATGCAAAAAAAAAGCCAACATATCACTCAGTAAGTGGACATAATATGACAGACTATGTCTGGGCTGTGGAATATGACTAATTTGTCTGTGAGAACTAACACTCTCTCTTTGTGTGTAATAACACAGTCATATTGAGTTGAATTTTTCCTGAAGATGAAATGGAAACAATAGCAAAACAATTTGCCTGAATTTTTTTTGCATTGATTTTGGGCCACACTTATCTGTTCTTAAAGTCAGGCTTTTACTCCTGACCTTGTGATCAAGGTCAATTTTTGATACTGCTTGAGAAACAAATGCAGAGGAATGTCTCAGGGTTGGCTACTTGTAAGGTAACCTTAACCCTTTACTCTCTCTCTTATTTTCCCAGGACTTAGAATTTAAGTGGATTAAAATATTTATTTTGACTCTTTTTTTAAGAAAGAGTCAAAACACAATGATTTGTCTTTGTCTTCAGCTAGAATTTATAAATAAAATTATTAAATTGGATTAAATTTAGCCAATACCATTTAAAAATCTTAATAATAAAAATGAAATTCTTCATTAAGTATAAAATCCTCTATTGTTTTTGTTAACTATGCTACTTAAATACATGATACTATGCAAAATTAGAATCCTTACACTAAACATCTCTTTGAGATGGATGTATTTGAATAAGAATATTTTTAATTTATTTATCTTTGTTTTATTGTGACTTATTAGTTGGTTATATATTACACAATATCTATTATTATACTATATTAAGGAGCAGTGCCTATTAGGATCTGTATTTGTTAGTTCCTCAGGCATAAACTTGAGAATGCTCTTTGGATTGCTGCTTGATTGTCATGTGGATTTATTTTAAATAGTTGGAGCTAACTGTTCATTTGCCTGGACCTTCAAAATTACAGATTACTATATCTAAATTTCAAAAAATTATTGCCTTCTGAAATTTAGTTTGTCATCTACTTGATTCCATACTTTTAGGCCAGATGTTTATGTTGTTTTAGAAAGATGATAACTTTATTGCCTTCATTCTCAATGCCTGTCAACTCACATATTGGGTTGTGAGTAAAAACCATCAAGACTGCAATTAAAAATGAATGAAACATAAACCTCTGAGTTAATTTACCTATTCAATTTTATAGACGAATGTGACTCGATTGAGTCCTAAAATATGTTCAATGAATGGAGGGAGTAAAAACAAAAAATAAAAGACACATTTAATTAATCTTTCAAAGATCACAGTCTACGTTGATAAAGATAGAGGAAAAAATAGTTCACCAATGGCAGAGACAGTGACAGTTTGTACAGTGACAATGAGGAACACTAATGGTAGGTTGAAGCCTGGAATATAAATTGTAGTAAATACTGCACAGATAAAAGAGGACATTGCTTGCCACCTCATGGATACAATGATGGCACAATTCCTTAAAAAATGGATCATTTATGTTGTCAAATTTCAGCTTCATGGGCTCTAATATAGCACTATTGCTCTACTCACTCTTTCTAGAATATGTCAAGGACTCTTCCCTCATATATTCATGCTGGCAACTCAGTTGTGTGAACTCACCAGAAGCAATTAAGAAATTGATTTAGCTACCCACAACCTTAAAAGGATGAATTTTATGTCAAACAAAAAACGACTTATTCACAGTGACAAATAAACTTGTGTGATGAGCCTGAAAGAAATGTCACTTAGATAAACACACATTCACTTTCTGGAGGGAAGCCTATTTGCAAGCAAGGTTACAAAAACTGACTGTGCAAGCATGAGAATTGGATATATATAGTTTCAATTACCGTCTGTTACTAATCAAGAATAAAGCCAAATTGTTGTCCACTAAAACAATGGTTTCACTAATGATACATATTACCTAATGCCTTAGAATTTGATGAGAATTCATTCTGATAGTTTTCTGAAGAAAATGAAGAAAATATTTCTTTTTATTTATATGAGTGCTATTTTTACTTCCTAGGTTTTTTGTTTGTTTGTTTTGGGGCTACATCTTGTGATCTTGTTCAGGGTGTACTCCTTTCTCTGGGCTCAGGGATCACTTACTTCTGATCCTTGAGTGCCTGGGGACCATATCGTGTGCCAGGTATTGAAGCCAGGTCTGCATAATGCAAAGTAAGCACCCCACTAGCTATGCTATCACTCAGATGCCTTTGACTTTCAAATTTTACCCATCCTAGTGCATACGATATTTAATTCAGGAGGCGTTCAGATAATACTGTGCATTAGTTTAGTGTTGCTTTCATATCTAAAGTTTAGAGGATAAAGTCTATCAATTATTATTACTTAAATTAAAGTCTTATTTACTGATATACTTTCTATACATGTATTGGTTGTATTTTTTGATGGGAGGCATCGAGATTGCCATACACAAGGTTGTGGTGTTGCTCTAGCCCTACGGTGCTGCAATCTCCAGAGCCATCCAATTGGTGCTCAGAGACTTCCGGGACCACAACCACCACCTCCCCAAACCTCCAGGGATTTCCTGACCATCTCAGCCTTTGGTAAGATGATAATTCAGCAGGAGGAGTATGTGCTTGGCATGAATTCTAGCCAATTGCCCCTGAATTTGTAGGTTTCTCTTAATCACGCTACACTTATATAAATGTCTATTATTACCTGTTTGGGATTTATTTCTTCTGATTTCTCTAATAATTTTTACATGAATGCAAGTTGATCAATTAGAACTTGATTGCCTCCCTGTTCACATGTTCAGTTTTATACACTGTATTATTTTATAATATTTGCCCTCTCCTTAGGGGCAAATGTGTTTTTTCCCAAGTTCGGACACCATATTTCCAAATGTCTTATAGACTTAGCTAATTTCATTCCTCACATATTCAAGTCAATATTAATGATAAAAATGTTTAGTGTATCAAAGCTTTTTCTTGTTGTTGATTAAAATTATGCGAAGAAATATCCTAGTTGGTAGTTGAACCTGGTGTTTTACCAAAATATACTATGACAAAAATAAAATCTTGCAAAAGGATGTTAGAAGACTGGAGAGAGTTCAGTAAGTAACATGCCTCCTTTGCATGCAGATAACCCAGCTTTGACCTCTGGTACTGCACAGAGCCCAGGAAGGCCACTTTGGTTATCTCTGCCTGGATAGTTAGGAGTAAGACCTATGCATCACTGGGGTTTATGTTCAAATAACAACAACAACAACAGAAAACTTAGAGTTTGATGTATATCATCTTTGTCATAAAAAAAAATCTCTCCATGAACTACAAAGAAAAATTCTTAGAATTATGCTTTGTAGGGGCTGGAGACAATGTAAAATAGGTAGGATTCTTGCCTTTCATGTTAGTGAAATGTTTCTACCTAGGCATCTCACATGACAGAGACAAGTGTAAACACTGAAGCCAGCAAGAGGTGCCTTTTTCCAAAATAACAACAGAACAAAACCTAAGCAGTTCTTCGTAGTATCAAGATTAACATATAATCTTTAAAAAAAAAACTCTCTGTGGTCAGAGGGTAAACTACCAATAAAGGAAGTAGAATCTTTAGCCTTCTTTTTCTCTTTCACACAGAGAAGATTATAAAATACTATGTTGGTTTTATTTGGGGGATTAGGACAATGTCTGAGTCCCCTGAGGTCCTCTGGTGCATTAGGGACGTAAAATCATCATACTGAATAATGGAAGAAGGAATGGGGACACAGGCCTTTTGGTAATCAGTGGCAGTTTAATTCAAACAAACCAAAATGATTATAGAGAAAACCTTGAAGGGTTGGGGGTAGCAATTAAAGATAAGTGGTTGAACTTTAACATAAACAATGAACAGACTAAAGTCTCTTCCTTCAGGACACAGTCCCCTAGGAGATTCACCTAAAGGCAGAATTCCATCTGTGGTTATAGCAATTTAGATTCCTTCTAGGAGATCTGTTCAAGCCAGAGATTCCACCTAGGGATTTATCACAGTATCCCTTTAAACATATTAAATTTACTTCTTAAGGATATATCTAGTCTTTTGTAAAAACACAGTAGGACACTTTTATCTACACTCTGGATAAGCTTAACATGGTCTCTCTGGACTCATGGAAAAGGGTGACTTTTCCTATGGATATCTCACAGCATTTTCCAGACTATGGTCTTCAAACCAAATAAGGGTCTTTATACCCCCAAAGCGGTTTTAATCAGCTGTTATGATACTTCTTATGGTGCTTAGGCTGTTCCTTGTTGAAGCCAGGGTAGCTTACTCACAGTTTGTGCTGGGCCCATCCATCTAACTCCCCTGGTGGCACTCACCATTTTGGGTGTAAAGAACTAAGGTCAATCTGAGGAGAATAGAGACTTAAGTCAGGTAAAGATGACCTTTCCCAGGAGCAAATATTTCAGCCAGTTAACTCCTACATACTATAGTATAGTATAAACTCTCTTCCTGTGTGTGTGTGTGTATTCAAAAAAAGTACTTGCTCTATCATAAAAATTTAAAAATTTGCAAAGACCATAAGGGAAAGAAAAAGGCAATATTTCTTTTTTTTAAATTAATACTTTATTATACCACTGTGAGATATACAATTACAACGTTGTTCATGTTTGGAGGTTTCGGTCACATAGTGTTCCAGCACCCGCCTCCACCAGTGCCCATATCCCACCACTAATGTCCCCAATTCTCTCCCCCTCCCATAGCCTGCCTAAATGGCAGGTTCTTTATCTTTCTTTTTCCCTCTCTCTCCCTTCCTTCTCCTACACATTGTGGGTTGCACTACATACACTTGGAAGCCATCATGTGCATTTTATTTTGCCTGTATTTAATGCTCACTTCTATGTTGGTATCAGACCTTTCGACATTTATTCACACATGTTCCCTTCTCTGTCTTACCTAACCTCTAACTCCCTCACGTTTGCGGTAATTTCCACTTTTGGTAAGATCACCTGATATATTTATGTCATGTAAATAAATGCAGTCATTCTATGTCTCTCTCTTTCCCTTCTGACTAATTTCACTCAACATGATCCTTTCCATGTCCATCCATTTACAGGCAAATTTCATAACTTCATTTTTCCTGACAGTTGCATAGTATTCCATTGTGTAGATGTACCACAGTTTCTTTACCCAGTCATCAGTTCTCAGGTATACTGGTTGTTTCCAGGTTCTGGCTATTGTGAATAGTGCTGCTGTGAAAATAAAAGTGCGGATTGTGTTTCCGCTTTTTGGCTTCCCAGGGTATATTCCCAGGAGTGGTATGGCTGGGTCAAAGGGGAGCTCAATTTCAAGTCTTTGGAAGAATGACCATATTGTTTTCCAGAAAGGTTGTACAAGTCGACATTCCCACCAACAATGTATGAGAGTCCCCTTTTCCCCCCATCCACACTAGCACTTGTTACTTTTGCCCTTTTGAATATGGGCCGGTCTCTGTGGTATGAGGTGATATCTTATTGTTGTTTTGATTTGCACCTCCCTGATGATTAGTGATGATGACCAATTTTTCATATGCCTTTTTGGCCATTCGGATTTCTTCCTTGTCAAAGTTTCTGTTCATTTCTTCTCCTTATTTTTTATGGGTTTGGCTGTTATCTTCTTATATAGCTGTACCAGTGTCTGATAAATCCTGGATATTAACCCCTTATCAGATGGGTATTTGGTGAATATTCTTTCCCATTCTGTGGACTGGAAAAAGGCAATATTTCTAAGAGAAATATTGCCTTTCAACGGAGGATAGTGATATATATATATATATATATATATATATATATATATATATATATATATATATATATATATCTATATGCTAGAGCGGGCACCAGTAATATCTCCATATGTCCTGTCTCATGCTAGTAGAGCCCAAGGGCATCTATTCGCTCCCAGGAACATAAAGAGCCTCAAACCATTATATTAGGTCATGGCAATGACCTAATATAATTGTTACTAGTATTTGGCATATCAAATAAAACATGGCAGGTTGCCAGGCTTGCCATGCAGGTGGCATACCCTTGTAGTCACCTCTAAATATAGCTTTTATAGATGAATCGCGTGGCCGCTTGCAGCTGCGCGAGACAGGCCGTGATAGACTATTGCTGGGTGGAGTTTTGATGAGAGAGAATTCCAGATGTGGAAAATGGCGGCCCGATGGAGTGGGGTGGTCATCTGGCTTGTTGTGTGGCTCTGCTGGGGTGGCGGGCCAGGGCTAGAACCAGCCATCCCTCCTGGGCGCCTTGTGAGCGTCTGGGCACAGGGAGAGCAAATAGCAGCTCTGCCCCATATCTGTAAGTCTCTGGTTCAGCATACCTGGGCCGGATTGACAAAAAACTGCTGCAGGGTGGAACTTGATGAGACGCGCTGTGATAGGCTGTCGCTGGATGGAGTTCTGACGAGAGGGGAAGTCCGTATGTGGAAAATGGCGCCCAATGGAGTGAGGAGGGGGTCATCTGGCTTGTAGTGCGGCTCAGCTGAGGTGGAACCTGCCATCCCTCACAGGCGCCTGTGAGCGGCTGGGCACAGGGAGAGTAAGTAGCAGCTTTGCCCCAAGTCTGAAAGTCTCTGGTTCAGCATGTCTCTAAAGCCATCAGAAGATTTAACTGTCTAAGTTGTTGTGTCTGATTAGATGATATTTGTAACTAAAAAGGACAAAAACGAGAGTTTAAAAATAAACATAGAGGGGCGGGAGGTGCGGGGGGGTGGGTTTTGCCGGGGTGGGGCGTTGGGGCCGGCCTGGGTTCCCTCCCGGCTCCCATGGTCCCCGAGCACCGCCGGGAGTCTTTCGTGCCGGAGCCAGGGTAACCCTGGCTGCCGGGGTGTGGGCCAAAAAGCAAAAATAAAAAAAAAAATAAAGAGGATTGGGTATACCCAGGTGGGATAGGGGTGTTCCCTCAGGAGCTTGAAATGGGAATGTAATTAACCTAATTTCCCTGGAGGAGGGGAGAGGGACAAACCAATGTTGAACCTAAAATGCTATGAACTATAATCCAACAGGCCCATTTGACTCTGTTTAAAGTTTACTATTTCTGTATTTGTGAAGCCAAAGGTTTTTTGATACACATAGCACAGGAATAATAGCAATCAAAGGCAACAGAACCTGAGAAGAACTGGTCTACATAATGGACTTTACCAAGGGAATGGTACCCCAAGGTGATGGTGGAGGGAAGCAGACAATGTGGAGGAAGAAGCAGAATTGGAATGTTGAAACCCAATCAAGGGCAATATTGTAAATCATCCTCTCTCTCGCTCTCTGTTTCTCTATGTGTGTGTGTATATATATATATATATATATATATATATATATATATATATATATATATATATATATACACACACACACACACACACACATATATATGTGGCACATATATATATGCCACATATATATATGCCACTTTTTAAAAGGTAAATATAAAAGATTATTAGAGAAGTGTGAACTATATGTTTCAGACACATTTTAAAAAAGGAAAATATTAGGGATCAGAGACATAGGACAGCAGGTAAGTTACTTTCCTTGCACATAACAGACCCAGTTTGAATGCTTGGCACCACATATGGTCACCTGCCATCAGCAAGAGTTATCCTAAACAAAAAGCCAAAAGTAAGCCTAGGCACAGCTGGGTGTGGCCCAAAATATTACTAATAATAAAGCATTGAGAATATAACTACTGTTATGTCCCTATACTAAAAACATACCCTGACTTCTTTATTTCTTGTAAGAATATGTTCATTTCCTTCAAATGACTATACACAATCTGGTTCTATCTGTTTTTTTTCTGCTTTTTTAATTTTCTTGTAAACAAAGAACTTCACTGTGAGCCCTTGGATATGTCAGGCCTTTACAAAATTCTCCGTTTATTTCTGAAATTTCCAGCTCTACTGCTCTGTTTTGGAAATATGTGACTGTAACTCACGTCCCAAGATCTTGTTGAAATGTCAAATCAGGGGTAAGAAAAATAGCATAGGGATTAAGGTGCTTTCCTTGTTTGCAGTTAACTCTGGATAGGCGAATTCCCAGCACCACATATGGTCTCCCTAAATGTTGCCAACGGCAATGCCTAAGCACAGAGGTATAAGTAAGCCCTAAGTACATCTCAATGTGGCTCAATAACAAAAATAAAGAAAAAGAAAAAGAAAAAGAGGAAAAGAAAACAATCCATGAACCACAAGCAGTCATAAGGCATAATTTCACAGTCACCTTCCTGTATTGATTTGTACAGAGTTATACAGAAATACATACTACAAGGAACTAATTTCTTTCATTGTTGGATTGTCTCCATTAGTGAACAGGCTGTGATACAATTCGAAGAATAGCAGCTTTGTGTACATGAGCATAAGAAAGATCTGTTTTAAATATATATTAACAAATAACTGTTTAAGTAACAAATAATTTAATTACAATAGATTCTTAAAGTAAAAGATATAAAAGGATATAAAGCACTTACTATAAAGTCTGATATTTTAGTAAAAGTTAATTGTTTCATTTTATTTTTTAAAAAATACATATATTTTAAAAACAGAATATATAACAGGGATATAATAAATATTCAAACTAATATGCATGATGAGCATGGTCTATACCTAACTAGATGCCATACACTAGAGACTCCTGAATGTTTGCTAAATTTAAACCCTCTTAACCCATTTGATTTTATGTTATGCTGAGTTGTATTTCATGACATCTTATACTGAGAATGAGGCAGGGTTTATGCCAAGATATACAATGTCAAAACATTGTTGCTCTTTTCAATTTCAATATTACACTAGCTTTTCTGACCTGATTTTAAAACAACCCACAAAAATATCTAGAGAGCTCAGATACTCTCAATCCTTCTGCAAATAGCTTTTGTATTTTTCAATACCTGGGGTGAATCCAAGTGCAAATCTTTTAGAAAATGGTATGCATTTTTCCAACAGCATAGGAAAACATTTGGGTGGTGTCCAATTCATAGAATGTAATATAAAACCAGATGCATAAAATGGCCTTTCCCTTTGACTTGTGTTTATATGGATTTGAAAATAGTTTTGATACCATTGGAAATTTATAAACAAAAATTATTAATAAGAAACAAATCTTATGATATATTTAACCTATCAAGTTGTCATCCTGGTATATAAGACTTAAAACAATTTTATTTAATTTACCTATATACACTTAAAACTCCCTTTTATACCCTTTCAATTTGAAAACACCTTAGTGGTGAACGACTGAATTTTCTCAGCTTTGTTTAATTTACAATGACTCTACCATAGTTAATTGTGCATCTAATATTTAAGTATATATATACACATGCAAATACACACACACACATATATATATATATATATATATATATGAATATATAGTTTTACTGAAAGGTAAAAGTAATTTATCAAGTTTGTAAATAATGTTAAAATTCTGAGACATTAAATATACAAATCCAGGTGTTTATGCATACACATGTGATATATATCCAAGTAAATAGATTTTATATATGTGTATATATTTATTTATTATCTTTGTGTTACATAGTATGGGATGTTTTAATATTGCTGTTTTAAAATGCAAATATGTTTGAGAAACACTAATTTAAGATTCCGTAATTAGAATCACAAATTATTGTCTTTCATTAGAATCTTTCATTACTGTCCACTTAATTATTATATATTATATATTGAACTAGCTATTAGGTTATTTAATGTCAGCCTGATTTTTTTCTTTTAATATACTAAGGTCCTTCTATCATTTTAGTGAGATCTATGTAGAGTTTGGATTTTTAATATCTTATAAGATGATGTAAAATGCAATAATATAAACTTAGTACTATAGATGAGCATTCTAACATTCTTGATAATACTATGATTATTATGTAACTGTATTAGTAATGGATGAGAATAAAAAATATCATTATGATGGAATTATCAAATATTAAGATGCATGCATAAAGGTTAGGAATATAATATATAGATTATTTTTATTAAATTATGATGGTGCTTTATTCTAAAAATACATGAAATGATATAAATATACTCAAATCTCAATAAAATGAATAGTAACCATCTGCTTATAAAATTGATTACAAAGATAAAGGCTATCATTTAAAAGAAATGAAAATACACTTAAAATGCTTTAAATTATAAAGTATTTTTTGAAAAAATGGGAACCAAGTCCTCTATAGATAAATAGAAGAACATAAATACATCTATTATAAATCAAAAAACTAATGAAAACATTTACAAGAAGGAGGTGGGGGTTAGGTGGTCGATAGTGATGGAGATTGGACCTTGAGACAGTGCATAAAACTTTGACACTCTGGTAATAGGTGAGGTATTTATACATGTTATACATAAAACTTCCTCATTAGTAGTATTAATCCTAATGCATTAATTAAAAAAATAAGAAAAAAATATCAATGGTATATATCCTAGCTTCTTATAATGTGGTCCTAACCAACATACAGGGCCATGCAACTGAAGGTGTGTTTTAAGAAAAACATATTAAAATCAGTTTGAGACTCATTATTAGTAAATATTTGAGTTACATATTTACTTTATTACCTGAACTTATGTGAACATTTACATTTTTATTAAAAAATGTAATTTGATCATGTGACATTAAAAACGGCACCTAATATAATTTGGGGGGTTTATGGTATTGAGTACAATTAGTAAAACTGATCCTTTGTTGTTTTTGAGACCTGACATTAAGATGATACTTCATCTATGGGAAACAGAATTTATTTATATCAGTATTCATTGCTCATGATATGTAATTTCAATAATGTATTTATTATCCATCTTCATGTATGAGTACATTTTGATTTTCTGTATTTACCATTTCTCTATTTATTCTTGAAGTGAAGTGCTAATACTCCTAATTTTTCTAAGTACAGGTAACTATAAAAGAGCATTGTGAGCTCAGATTTTTTATATATTGAGTTAACATTATTAGATACCGTCATGAAAGCAGGTGAGCCAGCATTAATCATAGAATCATACAGCTGGAAGGAAACTTCAAAGGTCACATAGTTAATTCTCTTGACTCCACATAGACTGCCATGAAATTAACCTAGACAAATAGGTGTCTGTCTAAGAACTTAAAGGTCAGAAGGCATCATGAATCTATGAATGCCCATAGTCAAGTGGAGTATGAAGTGCTAATTTAGACAATTCAAGTACAGTGTCTCCATATTGGCTCTATTATTTAAGCATGTGAATATTTCCATTTATGTCATTTGTAGGGTGCAGAAGAAAGTAAATTTAAAACCAAAAGTATATCAGATTTTTTGAGAATGGAAAGTGAAACTACAATAAAATGCTTGTATCAGTCATGTTCTGCTAGGTAACAAACCATCACAATGCTTATGGATTCTCTAATTCAGTTAAACTCAGTGGAAATGATTCATTTCTTCTCTGTATTATGTTGGCCGGGGCATATGGATTTGGTTGTATAACATAGGACTCACTAACATGTCTGCCACAACAGATATTGCTGGAATTAGTAGATATATGCTAATAGAACTTTGTGTCTCTGTTGTTCTTGCAAAAGAAGAGTTTAAACTATAGCACCAACTATTCAAGGAACAAATACGGAGTATTTATAACCATTAATGAACCAGAGATGAACTTTTAGCAAAACAAGTTACAAAACTAATGATCTGTTGGGAAGAATTAGAATGCCTCTTGTTACAAGAAGGTTGTTAGTGTACATGAGTCAAGACATATTTTTAGGGACATTTTTTTCAGAAAATCTGTCATAATGAATTCTGCCATTTTAAAAATTCCATAAAGCCCTTCTAAAAAATTTCCCATCCAATAAAATTTGATGATAGCTTAAAATCACTGAAAATCAATTTAAGTTGATTTTCAGTGATTTTGCATCAGGGTAGGTTTGGATGTGGTTTTTTGTGTGACAATCTGTTTTACTGAGAGTCCATCATTGAGATTATCTCAGGAGCCAGAAATATATTACTAAGGAGATGTGGTGCTGGTTTCGCTCTTGCCAGACCCAGAGTTGATTTCTGGTGTTGCATATGAACCCTGAAGTTCCAACAATTGGGATCTCTGCACCCCAGAGCCAGGAATAGGTCCTGAACACAGCCAGGTGTGATACCCCCCACCAAATAAAAATAAATAAATATTAAAAAGGACTATCTTTGCCTTACGTTACACAGTAATGGTACAATAGAAACTCCTTTTAAAGGGAAGAACTAGAAAGAACATTACAGTCTCTCTTCCTAGAAATTCTGAAATCCATTGCTTTCAGAGCCACTAACTCCTACAGACAAGGAATATTCTTTCAACAGAACCCAGTGGTGGTCTTTGAGAATGGATCACTAAACTATGATTAACTTCTACCTTCGACTCCATCCCCTGAGATAGTGTTATCTTTGCCCTCTGGGATAAAATTTCTTTATCATAAGCAATAGTCTGAGTCCCACCCCACAGCAAAGACTATTTCAGTACCAGGTATGCCTGATCCAGAGACTCAGAAACACAGGGCAGAGCTGTCGGCTCTCCCTGTGCTCAGCTGATCATGAGGCATCCGGGAGGGAAGGCAAGCTCTAGCCCTGGCCTGCCATCACAATAGTGCCTGGCAAGAAGCCAGAGGAACCCCCCACACCATGAGGCCTGCCATTTTCAACATCTGGACTCCACAACTCATCAGAGCTCCACCCAAGAGAGAAGCTGATCTCTCCCTGTTGAGGGTCATCAGTAAATGCACAAGATGAGAGATTACTACTGAGAGTAAACCACCAGCACAGCAGAGCCTCCCAAGCTACCCATGTTGTAGTTTATATGCCGGAAAAACAGTAACAATTATCGACCTCATTCCCATGACCTGAAGGAATGGTCTGAGGCTCTTCATGTTCTTGGAGCGAGCAGATGCCCTTGGGCTACACTTGCACACAACAGGATGTTTGGAGACATGTTATTGGTTCCCGCTCTAGAAATCAATGAACAACGGAAAAACAAGCGATGCAAGTGATACAAATGAAGCAATAGGCTCCTTTGGATATTAGGAGCTTTATTTGGTCATCAGAATCTGCTTTTCATGTTGATGTATTTTTGTGGTTTTTTATGTTTTCATTTTTTTTCCAAGCTGATATAAATCTTCAAATCATTCTATTGTGAATAGATCAAATTACAAGTCATTATATTAAGCAAAATTATATCCACGGTACTTTCAAGACAATGTCTTCTCACCTTTGTATTGTAAACCATGACTTTTCTGGACATTTACCTAAATATTTTTACAATAAGTTTTTAAACTTTATACTGAGAAAACACAGAAAAAACTTAGCCTTCCTCAGGCCTTTAAAGTGGCTTTGCAGAAGCACCCTTGATTTGATCTCGCCCCTGGAGACTTGTTTACTGGAAATGCCCTGAAGTTATCTTTTTCTTTGAGGCTGTGATTGGAAAACATTTATTTTTTAACCCCGAGGATCCTGGATGAAAATATTCTTCTAAATCAGTCTATTTAAATTTCTTCTACTTGAGACCCCTTTTTAACCAAGAAATACAATACAGGGAAGTGCTGAAACTCATAAGATTTTGAATTAATTTTTGCTCACTGAAGGTTCAGAAATATTTTGCTGTTGACCTTTGTGTGTGTGTGAGTGTGTGTGAGACAATTACATCATTTACACAACCCCACATAATTTAAGAAGTCAGAGTATAAATTCTCTTTCAAAATGTATTTCTTTTGTACTTCTTTTTTTTCTTGTACATAAGCCTTGCAATAAGTAAAGTAAATTGGCAGTTCTGTTATTCTGCTTAGATATTGCTAGTCAGAAATATCTTCAGCATTTTATGCTAATTTTGTCCTTTCATCAATTTATACACACACAGCAATGGTTTTCTTTCCTTATGCCTTTCACTACAATCACTTGCAGATCCTCCAGTCTTCACCAATTGTCCTCACAGTTAATCCTGGTCCTTCTAACTGTCCATGTTTAAGCCAACTGAGCATAAATGCTCCTGTTAGTCAGCAATTTTCAAGTATCTGCCTATTATTTATATCCATCAGATATACTAAGCATACTACGCAGATATTACTAAAAAAATAAGAGTCACCAAATGTTCATTATGTAAAACAAATATTTATCATTGTTCCATTACTTTCAGGATAGTAAGATTGGCAGACAGATTATTTATCCCATTTCAAGTTGATTTTGGTCATTTAACTGTTTTGATATTGGTGCATTTAACTCAAATCAAAGACAATGAATGCCGGAATCTGGCTTTGATCATGTACCACGTATTTTAGTTACTGCTAAGGGAACATCTTGTGCTCCTTTCCGCATAATCTATGTATATTTAATTGCTTGATGTAATTGTCTTTACATGGTAGCTGAACCTCCAATAAGTTCAAGCACAAGCTACAAATTGTCTAGAGTTTCAAGTCCATATTAAAATGCATTTTCTTCACTGTTTATTAGTAAAGGAAAGCAACAAAGTTTCCTCAAATCTAGAGGAAGAAACAACAACCACCCATTTGTGGGACTGTGGTATGTACATGTAGACTTGAAATAATTTCTTTTTTTTTCCACGTCTGATGCTCTCAAGGGTTACTCTTGGCTCTGTACTCAGGAATCAGTCCTGGTGGTGCTTGGGGAATAGTATGAGATGCTGGGGTTTGAACCCAATTAAAGAAAGTCAAGTAACAAGTCTAAAGAATATCAATTATTTACCAATAAATTTATGTATATACAATGGGTGATCAATAATGTGTATTTGCCTTTTGTTTGCACTGTACAGATGATATTTATGTTATTCTTCTTTTATAGTGAATACACTTAAAATAGTAATTCAGAAAAGAGAATCCATTCATTCTTTCAATTTGCTTATAGTAATCTGATTTTCAATTGTTTGTTTTGTTTGGGGATGATGCTTGACAATATTTAGGGCTTAGTCATATTTTTAACTCAGAAATTACCCCTAGTAGTGATTGGGGACCTATGTGGCTGCCTTCAGGGCCAGTGCCCCTGCTCACTGTACAAATGTTGTGGCCCAAATATTGAATTTTTTCTCCTTGTTGTTGTTGTTTTGGATTTTGGGACACACCTAGCTATACTCAGAATTCCTCCTGTTTCTTATTTCAGAGATCATTCCTTGTCTGTTGGGGACATGCCTTAATGAATTCTTGGCTCTTGCTAACATTTAGCATATGTTAAGAGATTCTTCCTGCCTTTAGGAATCTCCTGTGTATAGTGGTGTGGGCAGGATTGGATAAGACATTTTATTTCATAACTTTTTATTACAGAATAATAAAAAAGAGGAAGTCTTCAGTCCTATAGTGTTATATATTTATATAAGGAATTCAAGTTTAACTATTTAAACTAATGTGAGCTTCCTAATATTTTTATTAAATCTTTGGTTACATTACCCATTCCAGTTAATAAAGATATGTGTTGTGAAATAGAGATGTGGTGTATCTATATTATGATGACTCACTTGTATCACTAGTATCACTTGTCTTCCTGTTGTTCATCGATTTGCTCTCAAGCGGACACCAGTTACATCTCCATACATTCTATTGCATACTAGTGTAGCCCAAGGGCATCTGCTTGCTCCAGGAACATAAAGAGCCTCACACAATTCCATCAGGTCATTGGAATGTGGTCTATAATTTTTACTGGTATTTGGCATATCAAATACGACACAGGTAATGTGCAGGTGGGATACTCTTGTAGTCACCTCTAATCTCAAGCATTTATTGATGAACTGGGCTTGTGATCAACTTTTCTGCTGGGTGGAGCTCTGATGAGTGAGGAGTCCGGATGTGGAAAATGGCTGCCCTCTTGGTGTGGGGGTTCCTCTGGCTTCTTGCGAGGCTCTGCTGGGGTGGTGGGCCAGGGCTAGTACCTGCCTTCCCTCCTGGGCACCTCGTGATCAGCTAGGCACAGGGAGAGAAATGGTAAGAGCTCTGCCCCATGTATGTGAGTCTTTGGATCAGGCATACCAGGGCTGGGCTTGAAAGAGACTGCTGTAGGGTGAGTCTCTGACGAGCTGGGCTTGTGATCAGTTCCTCTGCTGGGTGGAGCTCTGACAAGTGGGGAGTCTGGATGTGGCCCCTCATGGCCCTCAAGAAGCCATTGTGATGACAGTAAAATAAAATAAATTTTGTTTTATATTGATATAGTTATTAACTCTAAAGAATGTAAATTTAAACCAGATACTGTATTTATCGTCAAAAATAAACAACAGCCTAAAACAAAGGGAATCCCCTCTTCACAAGCCTATCCCCCAAAGTTTTCTTAGAATATAAATGAGAGAGACAAATCATATGATTGCACTCAGTGCTACTTACATCATTTTTTAGCAGTCATGCTTCTTGAAATAAGAACACAGGGCGCTGAAAGCTGCAGTTGTTCAGAAACCCAGGAGGGACACGGTGGGTATGAGAAAGAGGCTGTGTACAATAGTGGTAGTGACTGATTCCGACAGGCTCTGCTCAATACTGGGTGATGAGAGGAAGCACTTTTTATCTTTAGACAATTCAGAGACATTTTAAATATATATTTCAAAGCTCCGTGTTGGCAACATGAGAAAAAGAACATTAAAATATATTTTCATTGATGACAATGGAGATTTTTTTTTGCTCACCAACAGCTCCACAGGGACCACTGAAGTGACTTTTTTGTATTTTTATAGTTTTCTCCACTTGCTTCACTCAGTCTACACAATAGTCTTCACCGAGCAAAAGAGAAAACTGAGTGGGAGTAAAAAGGACCCCAGGGTGGAGACAGGGTAGTGCTATGAGCCAACTCAAGTCTCAGTGAAGCCCACCCAGGCACATAGATCAGATGGAGTTTGCAAGAGAGTGAAATTTTGGTGATTGAAGAATAAAGACTGAAAGGACATTCCTTTAGAGTTGTGGTGAGCCAAAGAGCAAGTCTTTAGGTACATCATTAGAGGGAAATAAAACTTAAACAAACAAACTGGCCTCTGGGTTTACTGATATGCTAAAAGCTAAAGGGAAGATCAATGTGGAATATGAAGAGAGTGGTGTGCGTGTACTCTATCAAACTACTAGAAACACGATGCACATGGTCATAAAAAAAGTGGAGTTATTTGGGAAGTGTGGAGAAGTAGTTATATAAAGGAATCTCTTCAGGGATAGTGTCAATTTTTATGTCACATGGTCTACTAATAATAAAAATAAAGAGTCCTAGAGTTAATGAATTACTTCATTCTGTAAAAACAGGCTCATCAATTATTTTGTTCTTTCCTCAGCATAGTAAACATATAAAGGCATATTTTACACTCATCATTAATTCAACATGTAGTTTTATTGGAAGAGTCTATTTTTGTTGACTATACAAAGCATGCCCAACTTTCTTTGCTTTTATTTTGGGGATACAATTGTTGATATTCTTTCATTCAATATGATACATATTCTCCCTTTATAAATGACCTCAACCACCCCCTTGTTTATCACATAAAATTTTATTTTCTATCCATGTGCAACCTGACATTTCTGATATTATCCTTCCAATCTTAGTTGAAATTTCTAATTAAAAACCTTACACAATCGGTCACTTATAACACAGGGATTAGTTTTTGGCTAAAATTCTGCACATTACCATCATTGAAGTATTCTAGCATTGATTTCTTTGACCTAGTTGGTCCATATGTAGCTGGGAGTGCCTCCTCCTTCCAGACCTACCAGAACATTGCTTGGAAGATTCTTTCCTATGCAAAATGTAAAGGCACACAAGAAAGAACAAGATTAGATTTATAATAACAGTCCTACTATATTCATTCATTATTTAATATAGTAACAAATTTATACAAACTGTAACATTTATTTTTAACACAGTAAGCTGAATACAATATTTTCATTTGAATGTCTAAGCAGAAAGAAGGTAGACTAAAAAAACTTGTTAAATGTTAAAAAATTAATTGGTGTCAACTTAATATGTACCATACACACTATGTCATAAAAAGTTCTTAAGATATTTTTAGTCAGAAATATTTCACAGAAATTAAGGCATTTGCTTTGCTTGTAGTTGACCCAGGCTCAATCTCCAGCACTACATATGTTATCCCACATACTGCCAGAAACAAAGCCCCCAAAAACCATCAGGTATGGCTGAACAAGATAAAGAAATAGTTACTTAATTTTTAGCTTAAAATTTTT
>JAJIBD010005836.1:55000-139603 GCA_021461705.1 Cryptotis parvus | reverse complement strand
CAGCTGGCATGCCCCTTGGCAAGTATGGTCCCAGAGTGGCCCAGGAGGGCAGGCCATGGAAGGGTTGCCACCTTCACTGAGATCCACGGTTGTTGGTTTTACGGACCGCACGCTAACGTCATTATGAAGATGGTCCTGAGTGAGGCCTTTGGACATCCCTAGAAAGCAGTTTTCGGTGGCAGTCTGAGGTGACAGTGAACAGATGGGGCTGACTCAGACATTCTCGTGGATGTCAGACATTCCTGTGGAAGCTATTCCTCTAGGAGCCTGTCCCTTGCTCCCTATTCGCCATCACAGCATTTGTCCCCATGAAGATGGAAACCACTTCTCCGCAGGAGTCCTGAGTGGGAGGTTGGGTGGGTTAGGAGGCGCCCCACAAGCAAGTCATGTCCAAAGTCCAGCGGTCTGCCTCTGTAGTCATGTGTTACCTTCAGCACACGGAGTGGCAACAGCAGGAGGAGGCTCCAGAAAAACCCTTGGGTGTTGTAAACAGCACCTGTTTCTGGGCTGAGTGGCCGCTCAGCCACTCAGAAACCATGGTTTCTGCCAGCTCAGCACGGACGTGACCAGGCTCAGCTGCTTGGCACCGTTTGAAAACACAGACCAGAGTTGAGTGTATCTGTTCCCTTTCCTGGTGGCACCTGGGAAGGCTCCAGGGAGCTGAGGCCAGAGGGAACAAGCAGCCCCAAACCCAACAAGGACCAGGAAGCAAGGGACCCAGGTTTCATTCTGTTGTGTTGTGGGTGGGAGTTTGCAGGTATTTTTTTAATAGCCATGTCATTCTGAAGGACAGTTTGAAATACAGCACATGGTTCTGCCTCTGATAAATACCAATATGGCCAGAGAGACTGCTTTGGGGATTGAGGGCACCACAGGCAGCTGACCCCAGTTCAATCCCCAGCACCAGACAGTCTCCTGAGTTCCCTCCAGGAGTGATCCCTGAGCACAGCTGGGTTGGCCCCCAAACAAAATAAAATTAGTTGATGGGGCTGGAGCAACACTACAGAGGCAGGGCATTTGCCTTGCATGTAGCTGACCAGGGTTTTATTCCCAGCATCCCATATGGTCCCCTGAGCACCACCAGGAGTGATTACTGAGCATAGAGCCAGGAGTAACCCCTGAGCATAGCCAGGTATGACCCATAAAACAAACAAACAAAAAGTTAGTTGCTAACTCAACTTGGTATTAGCCAGAAAACAAAGCCTTTGGCCAGGAACATTCATGGGAAACTTAGAGCAAACCCTGTAAGAGTAGCATTACCCAGGCTTATCTCACAGGTGAGAAAGTCTCACTCCTGAGACATGAAGGAACTTTGTCCCACAACCCAAAGCAGCAAAGTGAAGCCCTGACACTTGCACCTTCAACCCACCTCTGGAGCGAGAGACCCAATGTTCTCTCTGCTCCCCTGTTTGAAAATGATCCCTTTCATTACACACTGGGGGCACTGGTTGGCAGGAGACTTTTAGGAGGGCTCTGGAGACCAGGGAGTGTGGGGGCGTGAATGGCGATGCAGGGAAATAGGGAAAGGAACAGGAGGCCGGAAAAGAGGGGAAGCAAATGAACCGAGAAGGAATCTGCTTGGGAGGGGATTCAGACATGGGGTCAAGAGATACCAGAAGAGCGGGATGGCTCAGAGGGTTGCACACATGCTCTGCATACGAAGGCTGCAGGTTCCACCCCGCACTGCAAGGTCCCTAGAGCAGCCCCTGAATTAAGAAAGATTAAAAGTATAGGGGAAGATCAGGTATTGGGGAGTCAAAACAGAGGGTGCAGGGGCGCCAGAGCAATAGTCCAGTGGGTAGGGCATTTGCCTTGCAAGCAGCCAACCCCGGTTCGATTCCCAGCATCCCATATGTTCCCCTGAGCACCGCCAGGAGTAATTCCTGAGTGCAGAGCCAGGAGAAACCTCTGAGTATTGTCAGGTGTGACCCCAAAACAAAGAATGCAGGACTGGAAGAGAGTGGGGGCTGGGGGCGGTTTATGTGCCCAGCTCAGAGCTTTGGGCTCTGAAACCAGTCCCGCTTTCTCCCCATCTGATATCAGTCCCGCTTCTCCCACATATGAATTTCAGAACAATTTTTAAACTGTTATCTGTCAACTGGGAAAAGAGAAAGAAGCCATCGCTGGCATCTACAAAAGACCCAAAAAAAAAAATTTAAGGGTGAAATTATTTAAGTGACATATTTATAATAAGAATTGTCTTTTTCCTTTGAAGTAAGGAAAATGATGATTTTCACATTTTCAAAACACTCCTCATGATCCAGCTCACACTATTATATTATAACACTCCCATAAGGGCGCACAGGAGCCAGGCTTGCTGGCTGGGGTCATTCTTTGTCCTTGGTACTCTTGCCTTCAATGGCCTGGCACTGTGTGTTTACTCGGGAGGTACGAGGTGAACCCCAAGTACTGGATCCCTGCCTCAGCAGGCCAACAGGAATAGCAAACAGGGGAAACTGAGGCAGGAAACCAACTGAATTACAACCAGCCTGGTGGCATTTAAGAGACACTGGGGGTCAGGGAGATAGCAGGGCTCAGGAGTTGGTGCTTGGCATTTCACAGACCCTGGTTTGATCCCTGGAACTGCCTGGCAGCGCGCCATCAGGTATAGTCCCAGGTATAGTCCTAGAGGCTCCCAAGTGCCACCACATGGAGCCCTGGAGGGCCCCATCCACAACCTTTGGCCCCCCAAGAACCATCCTATCTGGCTGACAGAGTGTCACTCAAGTGGCCCCTGGGCTCCCTGCATGACTCAGAAAGCCCCAAGAAAGAGAGAATGGACAGTGACACTCTCCTGCCAGCTCTCCCTTCCATAAGAACAGCCCCAGGCCCTGTGAGGCAGAGCAGAGAGCAGAGAGTGGGGGTTTCCGAGTCCTGAGAAGAGAGGATGGTGAGGAGAGAGGGAAGGACCTGGATGGCCACACACACATACCAGCCAGTCCTACACACACCAGCCAACCCTTCATACACACACACAAGCCAGTCCCTCAAACAAACACACATACACATACCAGTCAACCTTTCACACATGCCACCCAAGGCTTCACACAAACACACTCTACCCAAAGTTTCACACACATACAAATACACACACCACCCAACCCTTCACACACACACACACCACTCACCAACTCTTCACACACACACCGCAACCCTACCCTTCACACACACACACACACCAACCCTTCATACACACACATCACCCAACTCTTCACACACACACCATCCAACCCTTTACACACACACGCATGCCACTCAACCCTTCACACACACACATGTCAGCCAACCCCTCACACACAATCACACACGCTTCTTTTCACAAGCCACCCAGTCCTTCCAAAGTCCTCACTGTGCCTCAGCAACCACCTTCCTTCGGTGGGGATGAGAACAAATATCCTTTTCAGGATGTCTGCTTCCATTTTAAGGTGTTTGGGCAGCAGGCCAGCGAAACTACCTCTGCAGCCCATGAAGGAGCTGCCCAGCCATGGGGGCTCAGCCATCTGGACACATTCAAAGGCACCATGTTCCCAGCACTCTGAACCACCGTGGCTGGCTCCTCCTGCACCTGCGGCCACCGGGCTGTCCTCTCTCCCCAGCTACAACCTTCCTGCCCGCTGCCTCCTTGCCTGCATCTGCCTTTCCCGCACCCTCCCACAGCGCCCGTCACCACCGTGCTATCTCCCTCCATCCTGAGCTCTATACAGCAGCGTTTGCAGGTGTCACTTCTCCTCAGCATCAACAGCAAGAAGCCAAGCACAGAGCAGGTGCTCAGTCTCTGTCCAACGGGGGAGCCAATGAGCGTGAGGCACAGCTTCTGGAACTCTCCATCAGTCCTGGGCACTTCTCCAGGCTGGTACTGAACCATGTCTGATGGCTGCTTGGACCGTGGCTGAGACAGCAGGGACTGAACTTCAAAAGGAGATTGGGGGATGGGGTGTGCAAGAGGGAGGGGAGGAGCCAGAGTTGTAGCACATCAGGGAGGGCGTTTGCCTCGCATGCAGCTGACCCAGGTTCGATCCCCAGCATCCCATATGGTCCCCAAGCACTGCCAGGAGTAATTCCTGAGTGCAGACCCAGGAGTAACCTCTGAGCATCTCCGGTGTGACCAAAAAGCAAAGATAGATAGAGATAGAGACAGACAGACAGACAGACAGACAGACAGACAGACAGACAGACAGACAGACAGACAGACAGACAGACAGACAGACAGACAGACAGACAGACAGACAGACAGACAGACAGACAGACAGACAGACAGACAGACAGATAGATAGATAGATAGATAGATAGATAGATAGATAGATAGATAGATAGATAGATAGATAGATAGATAGATAGATAGATAGATAGATAGATAGATGAAATAAAGGAAGCAATTTTGAGAGCAGGAAGTGATGACATCGCCCAGAGTTCCCCTTTGTCGTAGGTCCCACTCACTCCCCACCCCTGCCACCTGAGGTCTTTCCTCTCCCTCCACGCACACCTTTCCTTTGGTCTGCGGTGGCTCAACCATGACGTGGGCACCTGTCACCCCCTCTTTGTATGTTCCCTCTCCTGAGCACCTTCAAAAAAGCTCCATCTCCCTCTTGCCTTAAATCTCTGGCCCCCCTAATTCCTCGTACCAGGTCGGCCCTCAATCTGTATTCATTCGGAGCTGACAGGAAGCAGAATTTCTTTCCAAACTGATTTTTAGAAACATCTTCCCTGGCAGACTTTGAAAAATCGGCTTGCGTTTCAGGTGTGTTGGCTGGGAGGCTGGGGAAAAGGCTTTCTGGAGACAGAAAGAGATGCGCCCTCCCAGAGCCTGGGAAGCAGTGAAAAGCATTGTCACTTGGAGAGAGAGAGAGAGAGAGAGAGAGAGAGAGAGAGAGAGAGGAGGGAGAGGAGAGAGAGAGAATATTGTTTTGGTTTTCCTGCATTTCAGAGAGTGCCTGGCTCCATGGAGAGCGGTGCCTGCAGTCTCCCAGAGGGGGTCTGGGTTCTAGAAGGTTCCTTCCATGAGGTCCTGCCCCCACTCATGGGCATGCTGCCCTGGATCTGCTTGGGCCTTTGTACCCACACATTCCACCCCACCCCCATGGGCACTAAGCCTCTCTCCCACCACCCCTCCACGGGAGGGGGAACCCCAGCTCCCCAGAGGAACCCTGGGGTCAGTCCCTAATCCTCTCGCCTGCTAGGATGTCACATTTAATTACTCGCTCAATGCAGACTCAGGGTACCACAGACTAATGAGATTGGGGGATTACCAGGTGCCTCGGGCTGCATCAAGGTCAAGAGGATCCTGCTAAAGCTCCAAAGCTTCCCATCAGCACCTTCGCCTTCACCTGCAAACCTTTTTCCTCCTTTTATTGTCCCCCCAAAGGAAAAAAAACAAGAGCACTTTGGGGTGCTGCCTGCTTGTTTTCACAACATGAAAGCCTTATTGATCGGCGCCTAATCCATGGCACTGGCTGAAGCCAGATTCACTCCCGTTAGCTTCCCCACAGGGTCCACAACCTTTGGAGGTGCTGGGCAGGGAATTCATGTAAAGATGGGAGAGGTGGTTTGGGGTGTATCTGGGTTCCCATACAATTAGTCACCAGACACTCCCTGCCCATCCTTTGGTTCCATTTTTTCTTTCCTTTTGTTTTGGGTCACACCTAACAATGCTCAGTGGTTTTGGGTTTTGTTTTGTTTTGTTTTGTTTGGGGGGGGCTCATACCCAGTGATGCTCAGGGGTTACTCCTGGCTCTGCATTCAGGAATTGCTCCTGGCAGTGCTCAGGGTACCATATGGGATGCCGGGATTGGCTGCGTGCAAGGCAAACACCCTCCCCACTGCACTATGGCTCCAGCCCCTCAGGGGTTACTTCTGGCTCTTCACTCAGGAATTACTCCTAGGGATACTCAGGATGGGATATGGGATGCCAGGGATTGAACCCGGTCGTCCCTACCTGCTGTGCTCAGGCCCCATGGTCCACATTTCTTATCACAGGAGTTCACTCAATGGCAGAGGGACTTGGTTGGTATCTCTGCCCAGCTGGGAGTGACCCCTGAGCATGCCAGTAGGAAGCCCTGAGCACTGCCTGGTATGGCTCCAAATCCAAATATAAAAAAAGCTTTCCTGAAATCAAAGCAGCTCAGAGGGGAATGAGAACATAGCTCAGGACCCTGGGGCTGGGGGCACCAGTGAGCACTTCCCGGCGGTCCCAAAGCCCAACAATACCTCACCATCTGGCCCCAGCTTTAACCCAGTCCATCCAGCTGACTGAGGGGCCCCGGGAATGGACTCAGACCACCCCAAAAAGAAACAACAGGAGAGAAGCATTATTGATTGGAAGCCCCCACCCCACCAGAGTGCAAGCCCCAATTCTTGGTCTTTTGGGGTTTTCCCCTCAAAAACCTCCACGACACCCTCCACATTCCACTCACACCACAAACTCCTACTCCTCCAAGGCTGGCCCTCCTCAGGCATCCCCGATCTTTCCAGCCTCCCACAATGGGTGCACAAGCCCCACCACCAGCCCTGCCTTCTGGGCCTGGTCATGCGATCATGCCAACCCCTGGCCCATGTGCAAGGGTAGTGTTGTAGGCTAGGCACCCAAAAAATGTTCCGTAAAGTCAGAACTGTGTCTCAAATCATGGATCCTTTATTAGCTGGCTAGCATCTGCTTTCTCAAGTCCAACCTGGATGAGAGAGGCAGCTCTGAGTGTAAAAGCAAGAGTTTAAACGGCCAGATGACATCTTAGAGTTTCACTAAGCAAGCAAGCAAATTTACAGAAGCCAAACAAAGCTGTTAGCTACGCAATTCATTTAGGTTAATACAGAAACCAAAAATAAAGCAGGCAATAGTAAATCAGAAACTCAAAATAATCAAGCAATCAGTAAAGTAGTCAAATAACCAATAGTCAAACAATCAATAGTCAATCAATTGATTGATGCAGGATCTAAAAAATGATTGGTTATGCTCTGTATTGATCCACTCCTTTCTTGCATCCTGTTTAAAGAATCAAATGAATATACACATTCTGGATGCCAACGCCAAAAGTAAAGCAATTTGATTCTTTCTTAACAGAACGGGTCAGTTTTCCACAGCTGGTAAGGGGCTTTTTCAGTGTCCACCACTAGACTCAAGGCTCTCCTCCTTCCAGGTAGAGACAGAAATGCTAAGCCATCACTCTGCCCAATAACTAGAAGGAACACACACCTCCAATCCCAGTGGGCTCAGAGCAAGAGCTAGGAGTGACTGTAACAAGCAGCAGTAAAGACACGGCCCAGGGCTTCCCATGTTCTCTGTCATTCTCAGAATCTCCACTTTGTCCCCCGAATTGTGCCCTCCTAGTACTCCCCAAAAAATGCCCGATGCTCCAGAGGTAGAGAAGAGGACAACTCTTTTCCTGGTGCCCGGATTTCTTGCAGGGATTTGCATTGCGGAGAGGGGACATGCTTGGGGTCAAATCCTGGGGCTCACAAAGCCAACCTGGCTCTACTTCGTGTATAACCAACACCAGCAAATCTTTAGATGAGTCCTTTGCCTTTAAGTCCCCAGAAACATCTCATTGGCCAGAAAGACAACCTGCCAGTCAATAACTGGCAAGGAAAATGGGGGCCATTATGATTGGCCGAGACCCTGGTTGAAGATTGGCTGACTTTAATCAGATCCAGCAAATCAGATGTTTCGAGGGTGGATCTTGGACTCTGGTGGTTTAACCTTCCCTGCAGGTGCTTCTGGTCAAAATATATCAAAGCCCCATAAAACAGGAGGGTGGAGAGACGATGCAGAGGCGTACAATAACAGCAGAAAAAAAAATCAAAAAAATGGAAGTCGCATCTCCATTGGGATGCTGGCCAAGATGAAGGATTAGAACAAACATGAGGTATAGGAAAAGTCTGTGCAAAGAAGACCAAGAAACATAAAGAAATCATGGAAGAATCCATGTACTAGAGTCAACATCGTGTGTCCTGATCCTCAAATCAATTATTTTCCTTTTGATTGGAAAAAAAAATAAGATGATACATTTTTACTGCACCTAACCAATAGGTGATTCTTATAGATGGTGTCAAGACTATTTTGGAATAGTCATAGAAAAGTATTACTGATTGTCTATACGGTATCCGACAGCTAGCCTTTAGCAATGCAGTCTTTTAAAGCTCTTTCCAATCAAAGATTTCATATTATCCTCGGGACAATTCTATAAGACAGTGTTGCTATTTTCTTTCTTTTCATTAGCCAGACGGACTAATGGATGACATAGTCAATACATTTCAGAGCCAGTGGTCACTTTGTAGTACTCCTGGACCCAACATTCCTAAGTAAGCATCCCTAGAAGGAGGCTAGTTATAACCCAGAGCATCCTGGGTGCCTCTACAATGATGCAGTCTGGTGCGCTAGTACTGTGCGCCACAGGGGACCTGTGCATTCGCCTTATCCTCATCTGCATGGTTGCTTGGGTGCAGGCTGAGCACCACAGATTTCCCAAATGACCCAGAGTTTCACCAAAGAGGGGTTACCTTGATCCTGTTGAAATGATCTAAGAAGCTGCATTTCTCTAGATGATCCCAAAGATAGCATTTCCTTTTCATAACCTCAGAGATATATGGGTTTTAGACATAAAATAGAAAAATCTAAAGCAAGTCAACCAAATTCGCATGCAAATAAATTCCAATGTGGCTTCTCAGCAAAGGGACACACAGCAGGCCTTCTTGATTACATAGTAGGGACCCACACAGTAGGCCTTCTTGATTACGTAGTAGGGACCCACACAGCAGGCCTTCTTGATTACGTAGTAGGGACCCACACAGTAGGCCTTCTTGATTACATACTAGGGACCCACACAGCAGGCCTTCTTGATTACATCCCAGAAAGGAGCTCAAAAGCCCTTCCTGGCAACAGAAGCCCCGAGTCAGGGCCATCCTGCCTCTCCAGGATGGGATTTGTGAACTGTTTGTTCTGCGCACAGCACTATTAGCCCTGGTGGAAATCCACTTCAGTCTTGGGGCCCAATTTGCTAACCGAACAGTGCCTGGGAAGGGGCCCAACAAGCACCACCAGTCTGGGGAACCTTATGAAATCCTTGGCAGTATTTCCCAAATGCTCAGGGAGCAGAAAATGACAAGAGCCTAGAGAGTTCCAAGGCAAAAGGACAGTGCCCAAGCACTGTCAGCAGGGCTCTACGTCCTCCATTTCTATCAAGGGCCAGAGGAGAATGACCTCTCAATGTCCCCAGGCCTAGATTTTTCTGGGTAGATGCACAAATCCAGATTCTCAATTCCTGTTTGCCACAACTTTCTCTTCTGCCTCTCATGGCCTCTGTCCCCACCCACCCCGCCCAAACTGACCTCTCAGTCCTGGAGTCCTCTGTGCTGGGCCAGCCCCCCACGCCACCTTCCAGCCTCCCGCTAGTTCCCATCACAAGGTTTCCGGCTCACCAGCCTGCTGTCACCAACAAGAAGCGAGTTTTGATCGGTAGGATTCCCAGCCCCTGTTCTCCTGTGGGAGCCTGGTGCATCTGTCAGGTCCCATCCCGGACCCCCAAAGTTCATATTCCCCCGCTGGAAAGTCAGGTGGAGCAGAGCACGTTCCTCACCTCAGCCCTGCTGGAGCTCCTGAGTTCAAAGCCGGGAACGGCTGCGCCTAAGCTGGGCTCATGAATGCTTCATGATGGTTCTTTGGAGCAGTTACCCCCCATGCCAAGCAAGTCAGAACAAGCCTTGTGAGCGCCGTGATGGATGTTTGCAGGAGACCCTCGGGGAGTTATTAATATTCATGTCCCCGTCACACTTTTGCAAGTAATGGAAGCTTGTTTTCTGTAACACATCATTAGGCAGGGAAGACAAGTGACCTCCCGGAGTTCCTGAGCACATGGGGTGGCCACCCAGGACCCTGAGGGAACTCAGGGGAGAGCTGACAAGGTGAGCAGGTGGAAGGTGTTCAACTCTCTCCTTTCAGAGACTCCCCAAAAGACCTTGCAAAGAATAAACTCTCGGGGGGGGGAGGGTGTGGGGAGTCTCCCCTGCAGAGCAAGAAATTGTGGAATCAGGGCTGCTAGGGGGCGTGGGGGGGGGAGAGCCCCTAATTTATAGAAGCCTAACATCACAGCTTAGATAGTGCAGGGAGGGGGTGGCTAGCCCAGCCCAGTATGGAGGCGAAGGGGGAACCACAGATTCGGCATGGAAACAGGAGTCTCCATGCAAGCATTGCTCTAGGGGAAGACGGGGTTCAGATCAACAAAAGCCAGATGTGCTGTCGGAGGGAAGTTTGAGAAAGAGACAGAGCTGGTGGGTGGGGAGAGACAGGAGGTGAGTTTTACACACAAGCTTCTCAGAGCTGCATGTGCCTCAACCCCACACTAAGGAACACAGTGCCTAGTTACAGGACACGGTGCTCCCCAGCACCCCATGGAATCTTCTAGAAGCTTCCTGCACTGTGATGAGATGTGTTACTTCTTTGTGCTTCTGTTTGTCTAAATGGGGCCTGCTCAGTGTGGGGAGCAGGTGACTTGCAGGCACAAGGCCCTTTTCTGATCCATGGCACTGTGTAGTCCTCTGAGCAAAGCCCGGGAAGCTCAGCACAGAGCCTTGAGTAGCCCCTGAGCACTGCTGGGTGTGGCCCACATACAAACAAGAACACACTGGTCTTAATGTGATAGCTGCTTTCTTTGGTCCTTAGACGAGCCAATCCATAGAAGGGAGAACATTTATCTTGCATGCAGTCAACCTTGGTTCTATCCCCAGTACCCCAAGCCCCACCAGGGGTAGTAGTCCCTGAACACAGGGCCAGGAGCCCTGAGCACTGCCAGGTGTGGGCCAAAATCCAAAAAATATATATAAATAAACGAGCTGAGCGCAGCCTCTGGCCCATAGATGGCCCAGTGATATGAAAGTTGTCATCAATTAATTTTACACTGTTTCTGTGTCCTGCTCCCTCAGGTCATCAAGGTTCTAGAAAAGCAAAACTTGTGTCTCAGGACATTGCTACCCCAAAGCCTGCAACCCAGCCAGGCATGCTCTAACTGCATGATAAATACCTACCAGGAGCGGCCAGGACAACCTGAAGTCTGTGCTTCAGGTAAACTCCAGCGCTGACCTCAGGCAACGTGGAGTAATTTATTTCTTCCACCACCCATTCATTCAACAAATAATTGAACAAGTGTTTGAGGCCAAGGACTATTCTAGGAGCTGGGCCAGAATTGGGGAACAGAGGGACAATGCCCCAGGCCTTATGAATGTCCAACATGCTTACTTTTTCCAGGGACTGGAGAAACAGAAAATCAAATTTTTGAGAACATCCAGTATCTGTCTGTCCCTGATGGAGAGAGAGACATGTTTTAACAACAGCAGGCTGAGTTTTGCCAAGTTCCCCCTGTAAAGGAAGGGAAAGATGCTTCTTTATAACCCACTGAGCAAAAGCCCCACCCAGAAATGCTACTCCTGGTTCAGTACCCAGGAGTCATCCCTGGTGGTGCTCAGGAGAGCCTCCAGATGTGTGTGTGGTGGGGGGAGGGGGAGGGGGGAGGGGAGGTGCACCCAGATTTCCCAAAAGCGGA
This sequence comes from Cryptotis parvus, assembly GCA_021461705.1. NCBI lineage: Eukaryota > Metazoa > Chordata > Mammalia > Eulipotyphla > Soricidae > Cryptotis > Cryptotis parvus. The sequence continues at coordinate 128,078 of JAJIBD010005836.1, read as the reverse complement.
ACATATATCTGACCCTCTGAACTGTCTTATTAGTTCTTGGCTTCAATTTGTCTTTTTTACAGTCCCCAACTTCCATTTGTGTGATGTTTCCCTTATTTGGTCCTAATTTGTATTCCTTATTTGGTTCTAATTTATATTCTCTGTATAGATGCAAAGGTGGCGATTTCTAGCATTTATTTTTTCTCCCCCCCTCCAATGCCCGAGATGGACCCCAGTCCCTAAAGACACGGAATAAATACGGATTGCATGAATAGACCTATGTTAAAAAAAAAAAAAAAGGAAAAAAATCTCTCCCATGCAATACAAGATAAGAAGTGATCCCACCAAATTGGCTTCCAAAAAAGAGAAGCCTTTAAGTATTGATTTTGTTTCTTTGGTTCCAACGTAAATCTGCCTCTGGAATTCAGAAAGAGAGGGGCGATATTGACACTTGAATTGGGCGGGAAGAGGTTGAATGCTTTTGGGACCCAAATTAAAATGTGCATTTACCTAAAAGTCCCTCTGCTAGCCAGCCAGCTGCCTCCGCCATGGTGAGCTTTGCAGCTCTCAGGAATGACGTAGAAATGGGTGGAGGTGTGGAGAGGGAGGCAGATATTTTTTGTTTTGTCATTTTATTTTTTTAATTTATTTTTGACAATTACAAAAATGTTCATGTTTGGGTTTAAAGTCATACAGTGTTCCAGCACCCATCCCCTCCACCAGTGCCCACCTCCCACCACCAATGTCCCGATACCCTCCCCCTCCCCCAGCCTGCCTCCATGGCAGGTTCTCCATCTCTTTTCTCTCTTTCTCTCTCTCTCTCACTCTCTCTCTCTCTCTTCCCTCTCTCTACATGTTGTGGATTGTAATAGACTTTTGACAATTATTGGCCCACTGTTCCTTTCTCTGTCTTACCTAACCTCTGCTCCCACACATTTGTGGTAGTTTCCACCTTTGGCAAGACCTCCTGATCCACATTTCGCCTGACCTTGGATATTGGTATCATAATATGTATATATGTATATATATTTATGTTATGCAAATAAATGCAGTCATTCTATATCTGTCTCTCTCCTTCTGGCTAATTTTACTCACCATGATCCTCTCCATGTCCATCCATTTATAGGCAAATTTCATAACTTCATTTTTCCTAACAGCTGCATAGTATTCCATTGTGTAGATGTACCAAAGTTTCTTTACCCAGTCATCAATATTTGGGCACTCTGGATGGACATTCCTCCAAAGACTAGAAATTGAACTCCCATTTGACCCAGCCATACCACTCCTGGGAATATACTCTGGGAAGCCAAAACACACAGCGGAAACACCATCCCTACTTTTATATTCATAGCAGCATTATTCACAATAGCCAGAATCTGGAAACAACCGGAGGCAGATTTAAAAGCTAAGTAAAAAGTGGGCCAGAGATAGCACAGTAGGGAGAGAGCTTGCCTTGCACATGGTCAACCCGTGTTCCATTCCTGGCCACCCCCATACGGTCCCTCAAACCTTGCCAGAGACTATGTGAGTGCGGAGTCAGTAGGAAGCCCTGTGCATAGCTGGTTGTTCCCCCAAAATATAAAAGATAAAAAGGAGAGTTTAGAGGGAATAATCCAAAGGTTCGATAACATGTCTTGCATATTGCTGACCCTGGTTCCATCCCCAGTACAACATGATGCCCTGAGCACTGCCAGGAGGGACCCTTGGAACACCACTGGCTGTGATCCTAAAGGATCCCTCACAGAGGTTACCCGGGGCATAAGCAACGTAGAGCCTAGCGGCGCTCCAAGCCTCAGGCCCTGACATTGGACCTCTAGTGCAGCCAGTCTAGAAAGGCTGGAAAGGTCTCTTAGCGCCACCCTCTACCCCCCTCCCCCCTCTCTCCTCCACCCCACCCCTCTGCCCAGCCGCCCAGCACTGCTTAGGAGATCTCTGAAAATCAAACATTAAACTAAATACCAAGTAAGCAGAAGCTGGAAGATGCCACATTGCTGAAGCAACTGCCTTACAAGCTTGTGGCAGTCACAAAGCCACAAAGGTAGACCTGGGGAGCTGCTGCCTGCCATCCTGAAGTCACCAGTGTCCAGCCACACCTCAGGGACGTGTTTACTGGTCTCCCCCACAAACAAAGATAAATGGGTGCAACCTCCAGCAAGCACTACTTCGGAAAGGTAAACAAGCACTGTAGTCAGGCGTGGAGACCCCTGGGTACCTGTATGTTGTGAACACAACAAAGAATTGCCCAGAAGTGAGCACGGTGGCCAAGACACATTCTCCAATGTGATGCTCCCCAACCTGAAGCTCCCAAATTTGATACACCCCAATCTGATGCTCCCCAAGATGCCCCAGTCTGATACACCCCAATCTGATACACTCCAATCTAATATACCAAATTTTATGTCCCCAATCTGATACACCCCCAATCTGATACACCCCAAACTGGTACACCCCAATCCTGATACACCCCAATCTGATACACCCCAATCTGCAATGATACACCCCAATCTGATGAACCCCAATCTGATACCCCAATCTGATACACCCCCAATCTGATACACCCCAATCTGATGGTCACCCCAACTGATGCAGCCCAATTTTATGTTCCCCAATCAAGACCCCAATCTAATGCACCCCAATCTGATACACCCCAATCTAATGCTCCCCAACCTGATGCTCACCCCCTGATGCTCCCAATCTGACACCGATTTCCCCAATCTGATGTTCACCCAATCTTATACACCCCTAATCTGATACACCCCAATATGATGCTCCCCCAATCTGAAGCTATCCTAATCCCAATCTGATACACCACTAATCTGATACACCCAATCTAAACACAATCAGATATACCCAATCAGATATTCCCAATCTGATGCTCTCCAACCCCAATCTGATACACCCCCAATCTAATGCTCCCCAATCTGATGCAACCCAATCTGATGCACAATCCCATTCCCACAAGTGGAGAGAGAGAGAGAGAGAGTGTGTCCAAGTCAACACAGAACCAACTGTGGGAAGGAAAAGGGCAAATTTAGCGGCCAGAGTGAGAGGACAGCTGAAGGGCGCTTGTGTTGCATGCGGCAGCCCTAGGTTCAATCACCAGAATCCCATGTTTTCAAAAATAAAAACCGCGAGGAGTAATTCCCAAGTGCAGAGCCAGGGATTAATCCCTGAGCATCACTGGGTGTGGCCAAAAGGGGTCAGGAAGATGCAGAAAAGGGGATCCAGATTTGGGGGTTCATTTCTCAGATGCTAATATAAGTGTGAGAAGAAACAAAACTATGTGGGGAAACCATTTAGTTACCTAAATTTAGTACTGAGGGCAAATGATAAACACACAGAAAGTCAGGAAGACCAAGATGTAAATATGGCTTCCAAGATACCCAGTAAAATCCATTCTCCCCACTGGCAGTACAACATACACACACAAACACACTCACACACACACACACACTCCATACGTGCACACACTCACTCGCACACGCGAGCACACACACACACACACACACACACACACACACACACACACACACACACATGGAAGCCTTGATGAGAATGTTCCCAGGCCTTGGTGACTTTCCAGCCTTCATTGCTGTCAATGGCTGTGCCCTTGGTCCCCAACCACCTGCTTGGCAAGTCATGAGCCAAAACTTGCCAGCAGAAGGTCCCAGAATCTTCAAAGATCACCTGAGTTGGGAATTCCCAGGCCCGCAGGAAGAAGCAGCTCAAACATGTGGGAAAGTGCCAAACAGCTGCCAAAATAGCAGCCCCAGAAACAGACTCCAAGAAGTTTCCCTTGGCAGGAAAAGGTCACTTAGGCGGCCTGGGCTGCGAGGCAGAGAGAAATGTTCAGGCAGGATACAGATGAGGTGGGGACCAAAACGATAGCACAGAGGGGAGGGTGTTTGCCTTGCACACGGCAGACCTGGTTTGATCCCTGAGCATAGCCAGAAGTAATTCCTCAGTGCAGAGCCAGGAGCAACCTCTGAGCATTGCCAAATATGACCAAAAAGAAAAAAAAAAGTTAAAATTTTTAAAATTAAGGGGCTGGAGCTATAGCCCAGCGGGTAGGGGCATTTGCCTTGCACACAGCCCGCCTGTGCTGGCCCGGGTTCGATCCCCCGGCATCCCATATGGTCCCCCCGAGCACCGCCAGGAGTAATTCCTGAGTGTAGAGCCAGGAGAAACTCCCTGAGCATTGCCGGGTGTGACCCAAAAAGGCAAAAAAATAAAAAAATTAAGGTGGTGGTGGTACTGTCGATAGCACTGTTTGAATATAGAGAGAGAGAGAAACAGACAGACAGAGACATGATGTGATCAAATCTCTTTCACCATTACAGATCTCAGACCTTCCTGCAGTGGGGATTTATAACTGGTCCCTGCCACAGCTACTGTCTGCCATCCTGGAACTAATTCTTTGACAATAGCTAGAATGGGCCAGAAAGATAGTGCAATGGGTAGAGCACTTGCCTTGCGCACTCCATTTCGATTCCCAGCACTGCAAAGGATCTCCCCCCTGCCCCAAGCATCACCAGAAGTGACTGCAGGCTGGGATTGCAGTCAAGTGGGAACTTTGCATCAGGGATTTCCTGCTGTGGCACCTCACTCTGGTAGCCCAGTGGTAGCCCAACATTAGCAGCGGTGACTGGATAGAACTCTGGGCTCCTGGATCTCACCCACGTCTGCTTTCTTCATGGAGACATTCAAGGTTCAGTGGTCAATGGGCCCTACCCTCCGCCAGGGATCTCATAGTCCATGAGGACTCAGACACAAAGACAGGAAGACAGATGGCAGGTGACAGGACACACCGTCTATTGTGAAGCAATATGGGTCAGGGATTTCAAAGGCAGTCAACGACTGCAACATTGATTAGCCAGAGACACAGAGAAGAGAGACAGATCTCAGCCTGTGGAACAGCCTAACTATGGCGTTAACGGATGTGGCCTCAGAGTAATGTCCTCAGACAGTAGAAACAAGGGGCCGCAGTTAGGACAGAGAAGGGACCACTCGGACAACGGAACGGAGTTGGAGCTGATCGCTCTGCACAAGAACTGGGTGCTGAAAGAAGGTAAAAGGACATGCATGATAACCTTCAGTAACAATGTTGCAAACCGCAGTGCCTAAAAGGAAAATGAGGGGGAGAGAGGGAGGAAAGTATCTCCCCTAGGGGCAGGCTCTGGGGAGGAGGAGGCAGGGAACTGGGGACATTGGTGGGGGAGAATGTGCACTGGTGAAAGGGAGGGGTTAGAACATTGTTTGATTGAAACTCAATCATGAACAACTTTGTAACTCACTGTGTATCTCACAGTGATTCCTTGAAAAAAAAGTTTGGGGGTGGAGCAATAGCACAGCAAGTGGGGAGGGCATTTGCCTTGCACACAGCTGATGGGAGTTTGATCCGGCATCCCATAGGGTTCCCTGAGTGCAGAGCCAAGACTAAGCCCTGAGCATCACTGGGTGTGGCCAAAGAACCAAGTAAAATAATAACAATAATAAAAAAAATAGCAACAATAATAAATAAAAAAAAAGATCTTGGCCTTGCACAAGACATTCCAGGGTGACCTTACTTTTTTCCTTTCTCCATCTCCCCTTATCCCCCCGGCACTTGGGCCAGCATATCTCTCCGCTGTATGCCCGGTACCTCCCTTCTCATGGAGTCCTACACACATCTCCAACCTCCAACGTGCAAACCCACGGCTCCCTCCTGCTCCCGCTTGGTCTGCCCCAGCTTCCTGCCACTCGCACCCCAATCCAAGACTCAGAGTTTACGCCTCAATTTCCCTCATCACTCACAGGTGATCTGGGAGCACATTTGTAAAGTTCAACTCTGCAATGACAGCCAGGATCCCACCTCTACCCGGCCCCATGGCTGCCATCATGGTCCAGCCACCAGCATGAATGGTTTGGGGCATTGCGAGAGCCTGACCCAGCCAGAGTCCAGCCATCCCCCAGAGTCATCCTCAAAGTGCGGAAGACCCTTCATGACAGGTCCCCCAGTGCCCCTCACCTGGAATGAGCCAAACCCCCTTACACTGGCTTCTCTCTGTCCCCTTCCCCAGCACCCTGCCTCTGGCACACTGACCTCACTGCTATGCCGGACAAATTGTATCTCATGCCCTGGCACTTACCCTGCCCTTAGCCTGGACCTGAAGGTGGGCTGGATTATCCGTGACAGGGCAATGGTGCCAAAAAGTTGCAGAGAAGTGGAGTGCAGGGAGTTGTTTGGAAGCAGAAAAGGAAACTGAGCAGCGACAGCCAAGTTGCAGTGAGGATTCACCAGCCCACAAGAGCAGGAGGGGCCGCAGCATCTACCAGACATCAGGACACCCCCCCACCAAATCAACCAACTCGGTTCCCACTTTCATTTGAGCCACAAAGATACGTTTTGGTCTTTCGACCTCCAGAGATTTCTGGGTCTCTCTGGGTTTGTAACTTCAGCCCCAGGAAATGGATTAGACAAGGAGACCCCAGAATATTTACCAGTAGTAGAGAAGGGCCCAGGGGTGGATGGGCAGGGAGGTTATTAGATAGAAGGGAAGCCTGACTCTCTTCAAGAAACTTAGAGGTTCTTTATAAATAACCATGATAGGCGGTGATTCAATGCCTCTCGGAGCCTGGTGAATCCCCTGCCATTCATAACAATGTGGGGGACCCGGGGAGATGGATCTGAACCTAAGTTGGAGAAAGAAACGCAGAGGTAACCAGAGACAATAGAACAAGAATGTAAACAAACTCTCAAGACTATAAGGACCAAATCGTGGCCAGGATGCAGGAATGAGGACACCAGAGGGGAAAAATAAGCTTTGATATAGAGGAGGCTTTAGAAATGGACAAAATGTAGCATTAATAGGACAGTTTGGTGAGTTATTCACCTGAAACCTGTTTGTGTGTTACACTTGCCTTCTCACTGAAGTGTGCATGCCCCCGCTAAAGATATTTCAAGGGCGCCACAGGTGGAGACCGCGTCAATGGGGGGTGTAGCAGCATGAATCTAGGGGCTAACCAGTGACGGGGGTACGCACAGGAAGAAACAGGGCCAGAAGCAGGATGCAGAGAGTAAGAAAGGTTGAGAAATGCTGCTTTAGAGCAAGCAAAGCAACTGCTTTTTTAAATGTTTAAATCACCCTGGCCGCTCCTGCCAGCAGCACCTTCCACAGCAAGACTCAGGGGCGGAGGCCAGCCCGGTGCCCGCTCCTGTCTGCTAAACGCGGCCTCTTTTGTGGCATTCGCTTTAGGAAAAGCAATTTCCAGGCCCCTGTGTCTAGAAAGCATTTCATTTCTTAAGAGCATTAGCTTTCCAGCTTTTTTTTTTCTCCTTTCTCTCTTTCCCCCCTCCTCTTGGCCCCGGTGGTGGAAGAAGAAAGAGAAGGCTCCGTGCCCTAAAGCCAGAATAATTACCTTCAGGACGCTAAGACCTCCTTCGCCTGCTTATGCCATTCTGATCAAAGTCGGTCATGAATTAAGAACGAGCTGCATCCTCCTATTCTCCAGCTCTTCCCGACATTTCTCTGCAGCAACTCTTTGAGGGGCAAAATAAAAAGAAAAAGTGAAAACCCAAAAAAGACCAGCACTGGCTGTAATGATAATGTTTCCCTTTTATGTTTTCCAAGAACGTGAGTGTCATTAGGTGCTAACACATGGGACCCTTCTCTGGGTGACTGACACTCACTTAGGCATACGCCCCAGATACTGGGAGATGCAGGTCACCGGCAGTCACTCACCAGATGAAAGACAGAGCCCCGGCTTCTAGCTCTTTCCAACACATGTACAACAAGAAGCCCACAGTCCCTGGACAAACTGTGTTTGCCAAAAAAAAAAAAATGTTTTTACCCACTCCCAAAACTTTGGAAATGTAGTTCCAGGCCAGAGCACTATTGCAACAGGTAGTGTGTTTCTCTTGCAAGCAGTCAACCTCGATTTGATACTTGAGTCTTTTCACAAGTGATCCTGAGCACAGAGCACAGGAGTAAGTCCTCAGCACTGCTGCATGTGGCCCAATAACAAAGACAAAAATTCCATGAATGATGATATTGATATTGGTATTGATATTGATGTTGGTATTGATATTGATATTGATATTGGGGCCAGAGAGTACAGCAGGGAGGGTCATGTGTCTTGCAGGCAGCTGACCCTGGTTCAATCCTCAGTATCCTGAGCTATGGTCGCCTAAGCACTGCCAGGGAGTTATTCCTGAGTGTGGAGCCAGGAGAAACCCTGAGCATCACTGGGTGTGACCCAAAAAGACAGAAAAATTGAAAAAAATACATAGCATGTCCTATTCTGTAGATGAGATGCATTCTGGATAGAGGTGGGTACTAAATGGCTGGCCCTGCTGACCGAAGTGAGTGAGACCGTCTGGTGCCTGGAATGGCCCCTGTGTGCGTCATAACTACTAGGCTATCCCTCAGCCCCCTTCAGATCCTAACAGGAAAACCACTGAGTCTGAGGAAAGATCTACCTCCATTCCCTCCTTGCAACTGGTACAAAGTTTGGACTCTGGAAGCCATGGGGTCAGGTGTCCCTTCAGAGGCTGAGCAATCTCTCCTCTTACCTTCATCAGCAAAAGATCACTAGCTCACTCATCTGTTTTTGTGCCTTGAAGGTGCATCCCCAGATGACCATGCCACATCCATCCAGGGACCCACTAGTCCACCCACGGACCCATTAGTCTACCTTTGGACCCCATCATTCATACATGAACCCACTCATCTATTGATGGATCCATTTGCCCACCCACTGACCCACTCCCTTCATCCATGAATCCACTCATTCACCCACAGATCGATCCACTTGCTTACCCATTGATCAAATCATCCACCCACTGACCCATTCATCCATCCATGGACCCACTCATCCATCTATGGATCCACTCGTCCACCCATGGATCCATTCATACACCCATGGACCACTTGTCTACCCACAGACCTATTCATTCACCCATGGATCCACTAGTTCATCCGTGGATCCACTAGTCCACCCATGGATCCATTCGTTCACCCATGGATCTACTTGTCCATCCAAGAACCCACTTATCCACCCATGGATCCACTCATCCACCCATGGATCCACTCATCCACCCATGGATCTACTCGTCCATCCAAGAATCCACTCGCCCACCCATGATCCACTCATCCATCCATGTACCCACTAGTCCACCCATTGATCCATTTGTCCATCTATGGATCCACTTATTCACCCACTGACCTATTTGTCACCCATAGATCCACTCACCTACCCATAGACCCACTCATCCATCCATGAACTCACTCATCCATCCAGCTGTTCACTTCCCTGGGTTTAGGGAGTGTCACCTAAACTGCCAGGGACTGTCTGCAATAAAGAACAGCCAAACCTACGGACATGTCCTGCATGGACCCAAATTTCAAAAAAACAGATCTGATGGCTGGCCTGAGAATCTGTCATCTCTACACATGAAGGAATACTATGCAGTTCTAAGAAAGGACACAAGCCACCTGGACGGAACTGAAGAAGGCCATGAAGGAGGCCATGGGGAGGGAAGCCGGTCAGAAGGACACAGACACAGAATATCTCTCTTAAGTGAGACCTAAAGATCCAACAAGCGAGCAAAAGGGGGAAAGGCAACACAACAGAACTGCTGCCCACAATGTATTTAGGGTGGAGGGTAGACAGTTTATTGAGGTCCTTGGGGAGGGAGGCGGGAGATGCATGAGTGTGGTGCTGGAGTTCCATACCACCAATAATACTATAGATTTGAAGCAGCCAGGTCAGCAAATACCAGCACCAGCATCCATGGAGTGTGATCAGAACATGGGGAAGGATTTGGGGGAGCTGGAGAAGGCAAAGGGAGGGTTATATCTGTGTGCGGTACCCTTCTTCCTGCTGACAACACTACCACAAGCGATGCTCCATCCCTCGGTGCTAATTCCAGCGCTCCACGGCAGCTCAGTAATGTGTGAAAACACGTTAAAAGCTGCCGATAAACAGGTACACAGAGGCGGGAGGGCGGCTCCTGCCTCTTCGGCAAGTGCTCTCAGCTCTTGGTTCTGCCGAGTGTTGTGAGAGCAGACATCCAAGGGTGGCTCCCGGCACTACAGTGGGAGGGAGGGGAACAGGTCTGCCTTAGAGGGTCTCATCACCCCCGTTTAGGGAATACTCCTGCTTTCCATGGCCATGGCCACTTTCCAGAGGACCCACAGAACAGAGGATGGACCCATTTCCTGCGGGCCCAGATCTAGTAACCCTAGTAGCTGAGTTTTGGTTTGGGGCCAGACTTAGATGTGCTCAGGGCTTACGCCTGGCTCTGAACCCAGGTATCACTCATGGCTGGGCTCAGGGGACCATCTGGGATGCCAGGGACTGAACCCGGTTAGCCATGTGCAAGGCAAACACCCTCCCTGCTATACTATGTATGGCTCCTGCTCATACTAAATTTCTATTCATTCCAGAGTGCTGGGCCTAAGGAAAGAGGCCAAAATGCCCATTCCAATGCAAACTGCTAGGAGCAAGCATGGACAAAAAGTGTTTTTCAGGCAAAAGGAGTCACGTCATCCCCAGGAGTCATTTCATTGCTTGGTCCCCAGCCAGGAAGATACTAAGTCTCAAAAGTACCCCAGACCTTCCCTCCAGTGTTTGGGCCCAAAGTCCCAATTCACCTTTCCATGGGGGAAAACCCAGCTCTTTCTCTCTCTCTCTCTTCTCTTTTTCTCTCTTCTCTCTCCTCTCTCTCTCTCTCTCTCTCTCTCTCTCTCTCTCTCTGTCTCTCTCTCTGTCTCTCTCTCTATCTCTCTCTGTCTCTCTCTCTGTCTCTCTCTCTCCCCCACCCCTTCCAGCTGGAGAAAAAGTCCCCGGAGACACAGCTCCATACATCTCTTCTGTCTGTCCCCTCCTGGATGACAGACTGATGTTTTCCTGGAGATGCCAGGAAACAGCCGTGAGAGCAGGCAGAAGGCAAACGGCAGGATTGATGCCCGCATGTCCCTGCTTAGACTGACCCTGTGCTGGTACCATCATTGCTGTCCTCCCGTCCTCACTCTCAGAGAAATGGTGTCTGTGGCGGGTTTGCCGGGGCTTCTCCCTTCTCGTCTGGATAAATATTAAACTGTTTTACTTTGGAGCCAGGTGGCAGCTGCTGGTTCCCTTCTGGGTTGGGATTACGTGTTCATGTGTTTTTTTTTTCATATATTATGTTTGCTTCCTCGGCAGATGGCTTATTAGGGTAGTGTGGTGGGGCGAGGGTGGCTGTTACTTGAGGGGGAGCTGTTTGGTGTGCTAAAAACGATGGAGGTTTGAGGGCTGGAGAGATAAGACAGCAAGGAAGAGCATTTGCCTTAGATGTACCCAACCTGGGTTCAATCCCCGACATCCCATAGGGTCCCCCGAGCACTGCCAGGAGTGATCCCTGATCACAGAGCCAGAAGTCAGCCCTGAGCACCAGTAGGTATGGCCCTTAAACCAAAAGGAAAAAAAATAAAAGATGGGGGTTTTACCAGGGAGTGAAGCTCTATAAGTTAATAAAGCCCAGCGAGGCTCAGATCCTGAATTATCAAAGCAAGCCTGGCAATAGGGTAAGTGAGAAACAAGCATCTAGAAGATTCCTCCAGGACATAGCAGCTCCTTGGGTGCCTGGGGCCCACTCTGCCACCACACCCCAGACCTCAGGTAAGTGTGAAAATATATATATATAGTGGGGACACCCTGACCCAAACCCCATATGTGTGTATACATATATGGGATATATATATGTATATATATTTGGGGTTTGGGTCAGGGGTGTCCCCACTTCTGGGAAAGGCAAAGGCAGGAGGAACACGGGCTTACAAATGCAGCACTGGGGGTTTGAGTGGGATGTGGGGCTTGCCCTGGTTGAGGCAGCACCCGGAGAAACCAGCCCCATGGCGAGGACACGCTTGTATTGTAGTTTGTCGAGGAGGAAGGAGCTTTTAATTTTGTTGTTGCTTTTGTTCTGTCTGGGGACCACAGCCAGCAGTGCTCAGGGCTGACTCCTGGCTCTGCACTCAGGAATCTCTCCTTGCAGTGCTTGGGGATCCTATTGATGCGGAGGATCAAACCCGGGTCAGCCGTGTGCAAGGTAAGATAGTACCCACTGTGCTATGGCTCTGGCCCTGCCTCAGGCTTAGGAAAATTGATCAACCCCTTGGGGTCCCCATTTCCCCATGCATCAAGTCACCTTTGGCCAGGCAAGTCCCTACTGAACACGTCCTGCCCTGATGGGCAGCATCAGGCCATGCACCACCCCCCCCCCCCCGTGAGGGGTCAAACACATCCTCAGCCGCTGGAGTAAGGTCGCATGTTCCATCCGCCCCCCCCCTGGCATGCAAATGTGAGCCAAGGCCAGGCTGTTTGGCATCTCAGTTCCACAAGCGCAGACTCCCCACCTGGCTCCACCTCACACCACCAACAAAGGGAGGTGCAGGGGGGGCCTTCGAGGCAGGACACGGGCCTGTTACATCCGGTTCCAACTGCGCGGGGCTCCACGGTCATCACTTAGTGTCCTGGAGGATGGTGGTGCCACCCCTCGCTGGAGTGGGCAGGGATTGAGAGGGAGAGTAATGGAAGACTGGGATGCATGTGGGGAGATCTCTCCAGGGGCCCCCCATGGATCTATTCCTGAGCTCCCCCCAACCTCCACTTTGGACCCTTCTGATGGAGAACAAGAGGGTTTGGGATGGTAACACATTAGGGGTGCTCAACATAATGCATATTGGCCCCTGATTTATGAACAGATTCTCTACTGCTGTGAGAAATTACGGTATCAACATGATATCATTTTAGTGTTTGTATTGTGATCCACAATGTGGAAGGGAAGGAAAAAGAGAAAGAGAAAGAGAGAAAGAGAAAGAAATAGAGAACCTGTCATAGAGGCAGGCTAGGGGAGGGGGAGGGAATCGGGGACATTGGTGGTGGGAAATGGGCACTGGTGGAGGGATGGGTGCTGGAACACTGTATGACCAAAACCCAAATATGAACATCTTATGAACATCTTTGTAATTGTATATCTCACGGTGGTATAATAAAATATTAAAAAAAAAAAAGAAATTAAGGTATCATGCTCATCTTTGAAAAGAACTGTCCTGGAGGCTGGAAAGACAGTACAGTGGGGAGGGCGCTTGCTTGAAGGCACTGACTAGCCACGTTCGATCCCCAGCATCCCATATAGGTCCCCAAGCCCTGCCAGGAGTAACTTCTGCACACAGAGGCCAGGAGTGAGCCCTGAGCTTAGCCAGGTAGGGCTCAAAACAAAAAAAAACAAATACTAATGTTGACTGTTCTTGCACCAAACAATTTCTCTGTAGGTGTCTCTCGCCACCACCAGATTAAGTAGCTCTAGAGTCAAGATCATCTTTGTTGGGATAGTAGTTTCACACCTGACCCATCGCTGAATTAATATTTGATGACAAAGTGGAGAAATGTACAGATGTTCAGGGACAACGTGGCTGGAATCCTGGACTCTCAGGCCAGACTCGTGCACGCCCGCCCCAGCCAGCCTGGTGGACGCTGACAAATGGCTCAATCTCCCTCTCGGGTGCTCCACTCCCCTCATCTCTAATACATGGAAATGCTCATGCTCCATCCTGCCCACACTGCACAATACAGCGCCGGCCACAAATTAAGTCTTCAGTATTGCTACCACTAGGACTGGAATACCAGGTTCCTGCGACAAGCGAAAGGCTCCAAGCTAGGGGGCCGGAGCGATAGCCCAAGCAGATAGGGTGTTTGCCTTGCACGCGGCTGGCCTGTGCCGGCCCGGGGTTCGATCCCCAGCATCCCATATGGTCCCCGAGCACCGCCAGGAGTGATTCCTGAGTGCAGAGCCAGGAGTAACCCCTGAGCATTGCTGGGTGTGACCCAAAAAGCAAAAAAAAAAAAAAAAAGGCTCCAAGCTAGTTTAAGCCCCAACACTAGTCAAAACATGGGGTAAGCCTTCATCTCAAAAAGCTCAGACAGGGCCAGAGGCTGGAACAGGAGGAAGGGCGCTTGCCTTGCACCCATACGGTCCCCATAACCCTGCCTGCGGTAAGCCCTAAGCACTGCCAGGTGGACCCAAAAAATTAAAAAATAAAGCTGGGATGTCTGGAGAGATTTCCAGGGGATAAGGCACTTAAACAACGCTGGTTCAATCCTGGTACCCTGTAGGGACCCCAAGCCCTGCCAGGAGTAATCCCTGAGCACAGAGCCAGGAGTAAGCTCCAAATCCCCTGCCCCCAAATAGTTTTAAGGTCAGGATATTTTTAAGGTCTTCCAGAATGGTGAATGGAACAAGTTTTTTATTATACCACTGTGAAATATAGTTACAAAAGTGTTCATATTTGGGTTTCAGTCATATAGTGTTCCAGCACTCATCCCTCCACCAGTGCCCATTTCCCACCACCAATGTCCCTGATTTCAACCCCTCCCCCAGCCTGCATCTATGGCAGGCAATTCTCACTTCTCTCTCTCTCTCTCTCCCTCTCTCTCTCTCTCTCCCCTCTTACATATTGTGGCTTACAATACATACATTTAGAGGTTATCATGTATATCCTTTTGCCTACTTTCAATGCTCAGTTCTACACTAGTATTGTCATTTACAATAATTATTAGTACACTGTGGAACAGGTATTTTCCATCTCTGCTGAGGACAGGCCCAGTGTTAGAACGTATTGGGAGAGGCCAGAGCAATAGCACAGCAGAGAGGGTGTTTACCTTGCACATGGCCAACCAGGTCCAATTCCTGGCACTACATATGGTCCCCTGAGCCCCACCAGGATTGATTGCTAAACATCACTGATACAACCTTAAAACCAAAAATAATAGTAATAATAAAATTAAGTATTGGAAGGGCCAGGGAGATGGTGTAGGGGTCAGCGCATTTGCCTTGCATGTACAGACCCACTTTCAAGCAGGCACCAGAGCTGCAGGACGTCCTGGGCATCACCAGGTGTGGCCTCACCTGGGCCCAGAAGCTCCACCCCTGAAGCCCACACACGAACTCGACACATGTCTGCAGGAGTGGTCCCCTGGCCCCCAAGCACCACTCAAGGCCCCACACCAAGAAAAAAAGTAAAAGTATCAGGAACAACTTCCTAACAGTTAAAGATGTAAGCCCCAATCCTGACAGAGCCCCATCCTCTCTTTACAAAGCAGTGCTCCAGGAACAGCAGAAATGGCATGTGGCAGAAGGCACTTGCCTACAGGCAGCTGACCCTGGTTCAAACCATGGCATTACATGGCATCTCCCAAGTCCCACCAGGAGTGACCCCTGAGCATCGCGAGGTGTGACCAGAAGCAAAAAAAAGGGGAATGAATGAGGGTTCCTTGGCGCTTGAAAGCGAAGCATGCTACAGCCCCTCACCCCAGGTTTGCTGAGCTCTGTCAATGTCAAGCTCCCCTGCGACATCCCACACCCCCAATTCCAGCAAAATCTCACCTGGAGAGGGACAGACAAGGAGAAAGCACCAGGAGCCATTCCCTCTGCCTAGGAGATGGGAATAAAAACCCTGTAACGTGCTGTTAACCCTCTCACTGAGGAGTCTGAGAGCTGCTATGGTAGACCCCTGACTCGGCCACCCCCAGGGAGCAGGTGGTGATGGACACAGAATTTCAGGTGCAGCTCAGGTGAGCGCAGACATCCTGGTCTGCTTGGGAGGAACATATGCAATAATGAGCCAACAAAGCTGGCCAACATTTCTATTCCACCCTGGTTGTGGGGTATTATCAGACAGACCCCCATAAACCTCACAATCCAACCCACTCCCTGATTCCTTTTGGCTAGTTCAAACATGCCCAAGGAGTTTCCTCCAGACAGGAGAAAATTCTGATTTTTTTTTTCAACAGGTAGATGAGATTTCACTGCTCTTCTACATGGTTGCTCCATGACAGACTCAAAGAGAGAATTTCTCAGTAGCGGAGCAGGGGGTGATGGTGGGAGGCATCACAGAGGCTTTGCTTGCTCCTAAGTTGATCACTTGATCACTTGAATCCCGTTATTCATCGATTTGCTCGAGTGGGCGCCAGTAACATTTCCGCTTTGACCCTATCACGTGCCAATGTAGCCCAATGGCATCTGGTTGATTCAGGAATATGAAGAGCCTCAAACCGTTCCTTCTGGGTCTTGACAAGGAAGTCTGACCATCTTGTAGGTGGGCAGCCACGTGATCTTTTGACATCCCGTGGGATCCAGTCGGTAACGTGCTCTAGTCCAGCGGTCGTCTCCAAATCGCATTACATGTCCAGCCCATCTGATTTTCGATGCCTTGGCAAACGAGACAGCGTCCCTGATTCTGGAACAGCTACGGAGGTCAGAACTCTGGATTCCTTCTCTCACTTGAGTGAGGCGTGATATTCCAAGCATAGCTCTTTCGATTCCTCTCTGGGAGACCCGAATAGCATTCTCATCCTGCTTTCATAGGGCCCAGGTCTCTGAGGTGTATGTTAATGCAGGGAGAACAGTGGAGTCAAAGAGATATGCCCGGAGTCGGAGGTTCTTTGTCCTTTTAGCTATTTCTTCAATGCCTTTGAAGGCATTCCATGCCGCTCTCTCTCCTCCTGCGCAGCTCAGGTGCTAGGTCATTCATCATGTTGACTTCTCGACCTAGGTACACATAACTGCTGCATTCAGAGATGTCTGTTCCATTGAGAGTGAATGGGGCCTCTGGAACTAGTTCATTTTTCATAAACATAGTTTTCTTGAGATTCAGCTGTAGACCTATCTTTCCACATTCTCGGTCAAAGTCAGCCAGCATTTGTGCCGCTTGGCTAATGTTTGGTGTTATTAGAACGATGTCATCAGTGAAGCGGAGGTGGTGTAGTTGCCGACCGTCTATCTTCACTCCCATTCCTTCCCATTCTAATTGTCGCATGATGTTCTCGAGGGTGGCGCTGAAGAGTTTTGGTGAAATGGTATCACCCTGCCGAACCCCTCTTTTTGACATCAATGATCACTTCCTTGTAGAATGGTGAGATTCTACAAGGAAGGGATGGAAAATGGGGTGCATACAAGTGCCCTGAAAATCTAGGTTTGTTGGCTGCTTTACAGCCATGTGGGGTGGAGGCCAGGCTGGAAATGGTGATAACGTGCTTTAGACAGCTTAAACAGAACTGAGCGGGCTGGTCCCTCCAACTTAGTGAGCATTAAGTTTCTGTGATTTTGCAGAAATATTGTTTGCACAAAGAGGCCACACTAAGGGCACCAGCCTCCCACTACTTAAAGGGGGATGTGGCTTCTTCATTTCCTGAAACTTATTTCCCGAAATAAGGAAATGATCCCACCGGAATATACACTGAGAATCATTCCTGGAAGGCTCTGGATATCAAATGGGGTGCCAGGGATCAAACCTGGATATCACTTCTCAACTATGAGGATGGTGTATTAGATGCAAGCTCCATTGTCCCTTTGATAGATGGAGATGATCCTCAACATATCCAATGGATTTTTGAAAAATCCCAAGAAAGAGCATCTCAATACAATATTAAGGGTGTTACATATAGACTCACTCAAGATACAGATACAACCCGGTAGAGCAGAAACCAGCTTTCCCCGTTGAACCCCCCTGCATTCCATGGACCAAGAGAGCAACTTCCAACCCAAGCCCACCATCCCGATGGAGTCTTAGAAGATCCCAGAGAAACCCCCACACGTTGCTGGCAGCGATCTTCACCATCCACACTCTGCAGCTCGTAAGATCTCCACCCAACAGATTAATCCAGTCTCCAGCCCGGCTTGTCAGAAATCCAGCCTACAAGGACCCACCCTGCAGAGACCCGCCCTTCAGAGGAGAGTATTTCAAGCCCAGGAATGCTTGAGCCACAGACACAGATACACCCGGCAGAGCAGAAACCAGCTTTCCCATTGCGGTTTTGAGATTGGAGTTCCCAATCTCCATCTAATGAAACCCCTTCTCCAAAAGGCTCCTCCTTAGGCCACTGCAATATCCTGACATACTCAATACAATGTTCTGGTAGCCTGGGCATGGACGCAATGGTGCACATGGGGAAATTAACCTGTGGTGGATACAGTTCCAGAGTATACAGTTCCACTCGATACAGTCAGTCATCCCGGGCAGAATCACTCGGGCATTCCCTTTAAAGCTTTCTGTGCCGCCATCTATCAAAGGGATCAAGTATTTTATTTTTTAACGAAAAAAACGCCCCCCCCCCCCCCCCCCTCAAGGCAGATTTTAGCTTCCTGATCAAGTATTTTAGCTTCCTCTTTTGGTATTTGTTTATTTGGGAAAATAAAAAATATACTTGATCACCAAGAGTGTGCCACCCGCACGGCAGAGCCTGGCAAGCTACCCGTGTTGTATTTGATATGCCAAATACCAGTAACAATTATAGACCTCATTCCCATGACCTGATGGAATGGTTTGAGGCTCTTTATGTTCCTGGAGCAAGCAGATACCCTTGGGCTCTACTAGCATGAGACAGGATATATGGAGATGTTACTGGTGCCCGCTCGAGCAAATCAATGATGAAAGGGAAGACAGTGATACAGTGATACAGTGATTTCCCGAAACTTCTTCTACCTTCGCACCCCCACAGCAATGCAGGAGGAAAAATAAGTTTGTCCATTAGTAAGACTCCCAGCATGTCCCTTGTCGACGAGTGTCTTTTGTGGGTGCCTCATTTTGTTTTGTTTTTGTTTGGGGTCACACCTGGAAATTCTCAGGGCTGACTCCTGGAGCTGAGCTAAGAGATTGTCCCTGGTGGGGCTTGAAGGACCCTGTGGGATTCTGGGGATCAAACCCAGGTTGGCGTGTGCAAGGCCCTCCCTGGTATACCATCACTCTGCCCCCAGCTTGTTCTGTCTCCCCCAAAATGGTTCAAAGAAGGTCAACTGTCAACATGGTCACTCTTCCTTGCTGGCCCCTGGTAGCCTTTTGGGATAGTGGAGTTTATCCTACAGGGATCAGCCATAATGCTACCAGGAGCCATTTCTGCTGTGGACACTGCAGAGTCGAGCTCCCCACTGTCAAGTGGCCAAGTCCAAGCCATTTGTCCTCTGCCCAACTGGGGGCCACTGTTTGCCAATGTCCCCACCCTGGACCCCTGTTTCTAGCAGCCTCCTGCTCAGCTCCCAAGACACTAGTTCATAAAAAGGATAATAAATTCTTTCCTCTCCAGCGGCCTGGGTTTGTCTCAACACCCCAGGTTTCCAAAAGGTCAAAAACAACTGAGTCACCATGCCCACCACCACGCATGCCCAAGAAATATATAGCTGACCACCAGCTCCAAGCTTGTGCAACCCGGGTCATCAAGGCTGGACCATGGCTATCAGAATTTCATCTCCTTCTACTCACTGGACAATGGCTCTCAATGTCCAGGCCAGCGTTCAGAACAGAATCACGGCCTCTGTCCCCGGCATGTAGCCAGGATAGCCCAAGGGGGCCTCAGGTGAAAATCACACACAAGGGGGTGGGGGACCAGCGACATGAGACTAAGACACCAACCCAGGGAACAGGATGGTCACAGGGAGGAAACGTGGTTGGAAGGGGGTCATGGTCATGAAACTCTGGTTTAGATCATGCTTGTATCTGGCATTGTCCAAACACAACCTCAATCCTGGATTCAAATAAATACCAAAACAACCTGCCTCTCTAGTTCTGCTCCCTAAACCCCCTGATTTGCCCTTTTTAGAACCGTGTCAACTGCCGGCATCCTCCTGCCTGGAAGGAGAAAGGAGTTGTAGGGTCCCTTGGTTGATGGAGATGAACTACTGATCACCCAGGGAAAGACCCACTATGGGGAAGGGCCGAGAGGAGGCATGATCTGATTTTCCCTCTGTTTCTTCCTGCTTGTCTGACTGAACAGGATGTTTCCCTGTCCCTGTCCCAAGAGGTAAGGCCTGGCACGGGGGTTGAAGACACCAGGAGGCAACTCTAGCTTTGTAACAAGATCTTAGGACTCAGAAGGAGATGGGAAGCAGGATTTCCCCAGGGCTCTGAGACCAAGAATCAAAGCATCATTACATCAAAGGCACCAGGGTCAGAGAGGGCTCAAAGGACTAACTCGGATGCGAGTGTGGTATGTCGGAGGCCGAGGTGTGACCCTCAGCACCGCCTGAACCCCGAGCAACCTGCCAGGTGCAGCTCCTGAGCATCAACAGGTGTGGCTCAAAAAACAAAATTAACATGTCAAAGGCAGCAAGGTATAAGGTACTAGATTGTTTACAACACACACACACACACACACACACACACACACACACACACACACAACACACTACAGTGCTCAGAAAATACCAAGCTCTGTGCCTGGCCCTGCCAAACACCACTAGGAGTGATCCCGAGCACAGAGCCTGGAGTAAGCCTGAGCACCACTGGGTGTGGCCCAAACACCACTCCCCTGCCAAAAACAAAACTTGGTTCACCAGAGCAAGAAATGGACAAAAGCAGAGTCACAGTTGGCCCCACAGCACTGAGCGTCTCTGCCTCCCTCCTTCCCTGTCCACGGTCACCAAGACATGTGGACTTGCTAGAAAATCAGGGTCCTCAATCCCAAGTGAGTTCAGTCTGGTGGTCCCGGGGCTGGTCATGGTCCTGAGTTCCCTCTGTCCAAAGACTGAACCCAGTTAGGTGCCCGGAGCCCCTGCTGCCGGCCTTCTGCGTGCCCCCCGTCCCGTGGAGACAACCAGGAAGTCTTCAGTGTCCAGACATGGCAACAGGCCAGGAGGGCGGGCCAGCAGGCCAGGTGGGTTCCAGGGAGTGACGATGTTGGGGGGTCCCCATCACAGCTGGGCTGGCTGTGTGGGGTAGCGGCGCTGAGCAAGGCGGTTTGGCCGATTCTGGCTGGTCATGCTGGAGAGCTGAGACAAAGAACAGACAAGGCTGGGTGAGCCCCCAGCTCCCAGGCACACAGGATTGGGACACAGCATTGCTTTGGGTCTGTCAGCAGAGGGCTCAGGGCCACATGGAGTGCTGGGGACTGAACCTATTTGGTAACATGCAAGGCAAGTGCTTCCCGCTCTGCCATCACTCTGGGCCCTGACTGAGCATTTTCTCTCCCCCTTTCCTAGGTGCTCAGAAACACAGACACACATACGTGTACACATACAATCATGCACTTGCACACACATGCACACATACGTATACACATACAATCATGCACTCACTTTATACGTGCACACAGACACACATACGTGTACACATACAATCATGCACTTCGCACACACATGCACATACAATCATGCACTCACTTTACATGCACTCACACACTCATGTACACACATGCACAATTACAATCATGCACACTCACAATCAGGTACTCACACACCCATGTACACACTTGCACAATCACACATGTACACTCACACACTCATACACACATGCACACAATACACAATAATGCACACACTCACTCATGTACACACATTCTCACTCATGTATACACTCAGCACACATACATACACACAATCACATGCACACGTGCCCACTCACATGTGCACTCATACACAGGCAACTCAACGTTCACACATACTCACGTACATACACTCATGTTCACATACACATGTGTACTGCTGTACACACACACACACACACTCACAGGAGGTGGGGGACAGCCCTAAGGCTGGAGCACAGGCCTGGCATGTGTGAGGCCCTAAGTTCGATCCCTAGCATTGCAGCTACCACTACACTACCATCAGCACTGCTGAGCCGGAGCACTGGACCACCCAGCCCAGCGGGTTCTTCAGCTTGTCTCCTGCCTCCCTCCTCCACCGACCCCTCCTTACCTGTGGCACCTGAGCTGGATTGTAGAGGGGACCCCCACGGAAGGTGGGTGGAGGAAGCAGGAAGCCGGGGGGTGAAGGAGAGCTCCGATGAAGTAGCCTGAGACAAGAAGTCATGGAGAACCTGTCAAACCCTCCATCACCAGAAGCTGCCCTGGGCTGGGGTGTGGGCAGGAGACTGCCCACAGGCAGAGCTGGGCAGAACCCTGGGGCGGAGGCGAGGCACAGCCCATGCTGGGGGCCTGAGGGAACATGAGGAGGCTCAGTGCTGCCATAGCCCAGACACAAAGGCCAGGAGCACCAGAAATTAAGTGCAAGCAAGAGCACGGGGTTTCCTAAGCAACTGGCCTACACTCTCTACACTCTCTACACTCTGGGGCCAGCTGTGCAGTGCCGGGGGCAGGGAGGCAGCTCAATGGGCTGACCCTGGCTTCGCATGCAGGGGGCCTGGGTTCCATGCCTGTTACTGCACGATACCCTGGCACCACCAGGAGTGGCTCGGGCAGAGACTCTGCCACAGGCCTTGCCAAGGACCCTGAGTTCTGGCTCTGATCCGCTGGGGCAGCCACAGGGTGCTGGAGTCTTGCCCTGAGTATGTAGCTCTTTGGGGGGGCATCAATAGTTCAGCAAAGAGGGTGTTTTCCTTGCATGTGGGTGACCCTGGTTTGATCTCAAGCACCCCATAGGACCCCCCCAAGCCCACCAGGAGTGATCCCTGAGCACAGAGCCAGGAGTCAGATCTAAGTAACTCTCCCCCAAAAGCAAGTGGTTCTGGGCTCTGGAATCCCACCCTGCCCCCACCCACCTCTAAATGCATCAAAAACAAGGGCCTGGATCAGGTGACCAAGGGGGCAGGAGGGAGACTGGGGGGCACTGGGGGAAGGGATGGGTGCTTGACCACTGCACACCTCAAACTGAGCACCAACAACTTTGGAGCTTGGTCATTCACGCTGATGCAATAACCTTTTAAAAGGACATCGGGAAGGGGTGAAGGACACCATGAGGCCAGGAGGGTGGGGGGGGTCCTCAATCAGTGTGACCTACCTCCATGCAGGAAAAGTCTCTCTGAACCCCAGTGGAGACAGGACAGAGCCCACCCAGGAGGGGATTGGAGAACCAGCCCCACTGACACCCCAAAGTCAGACTTGAGTCCACATCTGAGTCCTGCTAAACAGCTCTTGAGGGGGCCCAGAAAGATGGCCCAAGAGCTGAGCAAGGCTCCTGCACTACAGGGTCCCTTGAGCAACCCCGGGGCAGCCCCAAGCACTTCCGGGTGGGGTGGAGCTAAATAAATAAAATTGCTTTTGTTTCAGCCCCTGCCCCCAACCACAAACCCTATTCTGGGGATGCTGTCATATTGGCAAGCTGCCTGGGGCAGGACCATGCTGGCCAGCTCCCCCACCCCAGGCAGGCCCCTGGACCCCCCAGCTCGGGTCAGCTCACCGCAGGCAGTCTACCAGTTCCCATGCCGTTTTCTGCAGTCCCACCAGGCAGGGGTCCTGAGGTTTCACCTACAAAGCAGCAGCCGGATACTTGGCATCACTCGGCAGAGAAGAGTCCCCGATTCCGGGAGCACCAGTGATAGCCCAGAGCACAGAAGGGGGCGGTACCTGGACCCCTGGCAAAGGTTCCGACATCTGTCAGCGGCTGGAACACGGAGGAAGGCATCGGTGAGGGGCCTGGGTCAGGCGGGGGAGGCGCGGAGCTCGGGGGGTCTCCTGCTGGTGCAGAGAGAAGAGGAGGGGTGCATCTGCAGCAAGGCGCTCCGGGACCTTGGTGCATGGGTGCTGCATGGGTGCTGCATCAGCATGTCACCACATCCCTGCACTCGCCACCTTGCTGCCTTGAGTTCCTGGGCATGCCTCTGCCCTGCTGCACGGGTGCTGCATCAGCATGTCACCACATCCCTGCACTCGCCACGTTGCTGCCTTGAGTTCCTGGGCGTGTGTCTGCCCCGCGGCATGGGTGCCTGGGCCCGTCTGTCCCGCTGCACAGGTGCCTGGGTGTGTGTTTGCCCTGCTGCGCCACTGCCCAGGCACACATCTGCCCTCCTGCACGGGTGCCTGAGCTTGCGTCTGCCCTGCTGCATGGGTGCCTGGATGCACGTCTGCCCTGCTGCACGGGTGCCTGGGCACGCATCTGCCCTGCTGCACGGGTACCTGGGCATGTATCTGCCCTCCTGTGCGGGTGCCTGGGCATGCATCTGCCCTCCTGCACGGGTGCCTGGGCGTGTATCTGCCCTGCTGCACGGGTGCCTGGGCATGCGTCTGCCCTGCTGCACGGGTGCCTGGGCGTGCATCTGCCCTGCTGCACGGGTGCCTGGGCATGCTTCTGCCCAGCTGTGCGGGTGCCTGGGTGTGCGTCTGCCCTGCTGTGCCACTGCCAGGGCCAGGGTTCCTGCGCATTTGTGCCCGCAGCCTGTGTGGTCCTGTACCACCCGCCTTTGGCTACCAGCTACCTCTCAGCACAGACTCCAATTCCAGGCCTCTTCTCCACTCTGCGGTCCAGGTGAGCCCCCTCTCGCTGACCCTCTCTGGGGAGACCCTTTCATCCTCCCTCCTAAGACTCTGAGTCACCCGACCCTCCGGGGACCAAATTTCTCCCCCCTCCAGAGAAAGGGCAAAGACTCTGTCCCCTGGGAGTGGGGCTGGAGCCCCCGTGCCGCCTGCCCTGGGCCCCGAGGCAGCTGCTGGGCATCACCTCGAGTCGGAGGGGTCTTCTTCCCCAGAGGATGACGAGCTGCTGGGCTTGGAGCGGAACCAGCTGAACCAACCAAAGCCAGAGCCCTGCAAAAAGAGGGGTGCTCCCAGTCCCCTGGGGGGAGATGGGGGGCTCGTCTGGCGGTGGGGGGCAGGGACACCCCCAGACCCAGCTCCAACCCAGCAGCAGCCCTGGGGTGGGAGAAGGGCGGAGAAGAAGGGGGCCACCTTGGGGTTCCCTTTGCCATCTCCTTTGCTTCTCTCTGGCTTCGGGATTTGGGGGTGATTTCTCCTCTTCCTCCTCCTCCTCCCTCCCCCTCTGCTCCTTCTTGACAGAACTCTCGAGGGAATCCAGCACCCTGGGAATCGAGAGTCACCTAGAGTGAGCGAGAAAGAGAGCAGAGCTGTGGGCTTGGGCAGGGGTACAGGCCGCCTGACCCCCAAATCCTGGCAATTTCGAATCGCCATGTGTCTGTGAGATGAAGTCATCAGCAATCTGCAGCAGCATCTCTTCCACATCTTCGTCTAATTGCTCATTAGGATCCACTTCTCTTACCAAGTCTTATAATTTCTTCTTGGTCAATACCTGATTGTTTTCAGGGCTTCGTCTCCCTCCTGTTCCAGGAGTACCTGGCATTTTTACTACTGTAGTACTATTGGCCCTTGTTCTGTGTCCACCCCACTGGACTCTCAGTAGGTCAACGCACTGTCTGTGCTCCCAGCATCTGTAGGACACGCACAGTGGTGTGTGCGGCGGTGAATTCTCTGCATCAGAGTGAATAAAAGCTGTTCTGTGCCTGCCCCAGTGAGGCAGGCTCCCAGAAGCGACCACCAACTGGGAACTCTTTGGCACCATTGCAGCAACATGGGAAGATACCATCATTGGCGACATCGATGAAGAATACAACCGACTGGTTCAGCACCTCCATGATTGTGCGAAGAATGCCGAGAGAGAGAAAGACACAAAAGAACTCCTGTCTTCAGAAACTCTTGAGCTCATTCGCCAATGTGGCAAGGCGCGAGCCTCAGGAGACCAAATGCTAACGTCCAAGCTTGCTAAACGGTGCAGAGAAGCGATAGAAGAAGACCTCAAAGACAGAAGAGCAGAAATACTGGAAGATGCAGCAGAAGCCGGGAAAAAGCATTCACACTGCCCGCCTGTCCTTCGCCAACTATAAGACCAAGATGACTGCCCTCCGACGCCCTGATGGATCTATCACATCTTCCAGAAAGGCAATGGAGAAGATTATCCAGGACTTCTACTCAAATCTCTTTGATAGCCACATCCACCTGCCCACATACCAAATTCCACAGGATGGATATGTCATTCCCAACGTTCTCCCTTCTGAAATCCGACATGCCATCTCGTCGGTAAAGAAGGGAACAGCACCAGGCCCAGACAAAGTCAGACCCGAACACCTGAGGAATCTGCCGTCGGTACTCATCAATACACTAGCTCGGCTCTTCACGGCGCTACCTGTCCGAATGCAAGGTGCCCTCCCAATGGAAAACCAGCAGAACAGTTCTACTGTTCAAGAAGGGAGACATTCACGACATCGGCAACTATTGCCCCATGTGCCTGTTGTCCATCATCTACAAGCTGTTTACACGAGTCATCCTGAACAGGATTAGCAGAACACTAGATGAAGGACAACCATGCGAGCAAGCAGGCTTCCGGAAAGGATTCAGCACAATCGACCATATCCACACAGTAACCAAGCTCATTGAGGTTTGTAGGGAGTACAAGTTGCCGCTCTGTCTCACGTTCATTGATTTACAGAAAGCCTTTGATTCTGTGGAGACTGAAGCAGTCATTGAAGCCCTAGCCAAACAGGGTGTTCAAACCCAATACATCAAGATCCTTCGTGAGCTGTATTACGGATTCACCACAAGGATCTCACCATTCTACAAAGAAGTGATCATTAATGTGAAAAGAGGGGTTCGACAGGGTGATACCATTTCACCAAAACTCTTCAGTGCCACCCTCGAGAACATCATGCGACAATTAGATTTGGGAAGGAATGGGAGTGAAGATAGATGGTCGACAACTACACCACCTCCGCTTCACTGATGACATCGTTCTAATAACACCAAACATTAGCCAAGCGGCACAAATGCTGGCTGACTTCGACTGAGAATGTGGAAAGATAGGTCTACAGCTGAATCTAAAGAAAACAATGTTCATGAAGAATGAACTAGTTCCTGAGGCCCCATTCACTCTCAATAGAACAAACATCTCTGAATGCAGCAGTTATGTGTCCTAGGTCGAGAAATCAACATGATGAACGACCTAAAACCTGAGCTGCGCAGGAGGAAGAGAGCGGCATGGAATGCCTTCAAAGGCATCGAAGAAATAGCTAAAAAGGACAAAGAACCTCCGGCTCCGGGCACATCTCTTTGACTCCACCGTTCTCCCTGCATTAACATACGCCTCAGAGACCTGGGCCCTACGAAAGCAGGATAGAGAATGCTATTCGGGTCTCCCAGAGAGGAATCGAAAGAGCTATGCTTGGAATATCACGCCTCACTCAAGTGAGAGAAGGAATCCGGAGTTCTGACCTCCGTCGCTATTCCAGAATCAGGGACGCTGTCTCGTTTGCCAAGGCATTGAAAATCAGATGGGCTGGACATGTAATGCGATTTGGAGACAACCGCTGGACTAGAGCCATTACCGACTGGATCCCACGGGATGTCAAAAGATCACGTGGCCGCCCACCTAAAAAGATGGTCAGACTTCCTTGTAAAGACCCTGAAGGAACGGTTTGAGGCTCTTCATATTCCTGAATCAACCAGATGCCATTGGGCTACATTGGCACGTGATAGGGTCCAATGAAAATGTTACTGGTGCCCGCTCGAGCAAATCGATGAATAACGGGATTCAAGTGATCAAGTGATGTGTCTGTGAATTTCCTCTTCACTGGCCTCGTGGGACTGAGCTAGGTCCTGTGTGATTTACTTTGTTGGTTTGGTTTGAGGCCACATCTGGCAGTACTTAGGACTGACTCCTGGCTCTGTGCTCAGAGATCACTACTGGTGGGGCTTGGGGGACCACGTGGGAGGCCAGGGATTGAACCTGGATTGGCCATGGGCCAGGCAGCAAGCCCTCCCCGCTGTGACATGGCTGGTCCTGTGTGCTGCTTCCCTGGTGCAGACCCAAAGCCTCATCTTGCCTCACTGGGGCAGGCACAGAGCAGCTTTTATTCACTCTGATGCAGAGAATTCACCGCCGCACACACCACCTTGCATGTCCTACAGATGCTGGGAGCACAGATAGCGCGTTGACCTACTGAGAGTCCAGTGGGGTGGACACAGAACAAGGGGCCAGGAAGGGCCCAGTGGGGCCACACACCAGGCAGGCCAAGACCTTGGGTTCCATCCCGGCACTGTGACAAAGATGGAAACAGCTTCACTGACATGCACTCAGTCATTAAAAACACATCCAAGGGACCACAGCAATCCTATGGAGAGAAGGGCATTTGCCCTGCATGTGGCCAACCCGTGCTCAATTCCCTGCATCCCATAGGGTCCCCTAAGTAATGCCAGGAGCAAATCCTGAGTGCAGAGCCAGGAGTAACCTCTGAGTATTGCAAGGTATGACCTTCAAACCAAAAGCTTAAAAATAAAACACATGAGTCTCTACACGTCTATTTATATATACCTGCATGTGTGTGTTTGCGTGTATACAGGAACATACATGCATGTGCTATTTAGGCATATCTGTGCATCAGAGAGGTATGCAGATACACAGGAATTCTTAGATATGAACCACTAGAAATTTTATTATATACGTGTGTTCATGCCTACATGCATATATGTGTAGGTGCAAGTATGGGTGCATGTATGCACATTCATGCACGTGTGTGTGCATGGAGAAATACACAGGTAAGTGCAGAGAAATACAAAAACGTGGTGATCAGAAGTTCTGCCTGGGCCTAGGAAAGACGAGAGTGAGAGGGTGTGTGACGCTTTGTCCTTATTTTTCAGCTCGCTTAGAAACAATAATGTGCTGTTTTTAGGCTGCTGGACAAGAAAACGTAAACTAGGAAAGTTGTTTAAGACTTGGAGCTTGCTCAGAAAAGTCGTGTTGGGGGGACCCTCTGCCAGGAAAAGCCAAAAGACACTCCCAAGAGGGGGAATTATGTAGGTGAGGGGATGTTGAGAGAGAGCGAGAGAGAAACAGAGCGGAGAGAAACAGAAGAAACAGGCGGGAGGAAGAAAGAGGGAGAGAAACGGAGGGAGGAGAGGAAGAGGAATGGAGGCAGAAAGAGATGAAAGGAGAGAGAGGGAAAGAGGGAAGGAGAGAGAGGAGGGGAGGGGAGGGCAGAGGGGGAGAAGGGAGGGAGAGGGAGGGAGAGGAGGGAGAGAGGGAGCACACGGCGTGGTGGTCCATGCACCTTAACATTCGGCCCGTGTCAGCTCTGGCCCATCCATACGTGTCCACACGCACACACATGTGTATGTGCATGCCCGCTCCTCACCTGCAGGCCGGGCGTCACTTCAACACCATCCAGAGGCAGGTAGGGCTCCGGGGCGCGGCAGGTTCCCCTGCACAGAACACACCCTGCTCTCCGTCTGCTGCACCCCAACGCCCCATACAGCCCCCAAGCTGACACCCCACACAGTCCCTCTGAGAACACAGTCCAAGTCCATGGCCTTCTCCTTGCATGCCCCCACGCACGCAGGTTAGCCCCCTAGCCCCCCAACACTATGGCCTGCCGTGCCTTGGGGAGCCCTGAGATCAGAGCCACCTCCAGCTGGAACTCAGGACCCTCCTTGGGGGTCCCCAGTCCCAGGTGGTCCCATATCCAGCAGGTCTAAGGTACGGCTGTCCAGGCCCCAGCCCCAAGATCCTGCACACCACGTGACCTCCAGAGTGCGAGCACCTGCCAGGCTAGCACAAGGCCCTGAGTCTGGTCCGGCTCCAGCCCACATGTGGCAGGTGAGAGCCCCACAGCTGTGATGCAGGATTCCCTGCAATTCCCAGTGTGCTTCCCCAGGCCCCCAATCACCCTGTCAGAGGAAACGGCCAATCCCGCAGGGGTCGGGAGACTAAGGAACCGGATGTGGACAGGACTTACCAGGGGCGGGGGCCACCTCCCTCCCAACGGCCTCCTGCAGGGGCCTCTGGCACTGCCCCACTGCCTCTGCTCCCTGGCACAGGGGCCTGGGGCACGGGGTACAGCGGCACCTGGACCCCCACCGGCCCTGCACCCACTTCCGCTGAATAGGAGCCGGGCAGGAAGGGAAGGG
The DNA here is from genome assembly GCA_021461705.1 of Cryptotis parvus. NCBI lineage: Eukaryota > Metazoa > Chordata > Mammalia > Eulipotyphla > Soricidae > Cryptotis > Cryptotis parvus. The sequence continues at coordinate 98,447 of JAJIBD010005836.1, read as the reverse complement.
GCTGCTGGGAGCCAGGCCAGGCGGGGCCGGGTGGCTCTGAAGGTGACTGCAGGACGGCACTGTCACCCAAGGCCTCTGGGTCGCCTCCGTGTCCCGAGTGCTCCTGGGAGAGAGAGTTTCCTGCAGAACAGGGAGGAGAGGGAAGGTGGGGGGTGGATTTGGCATCTATGGGCCGAGCGCCAGAGTATCTCCTGGTCCATGTGTGTGCCAGGCTGGGCACGTGGCCGGGTGGCTGGGAACAGATGGAGGCACGTGGGGGACACAGGCTGCTCCCCAGGACTTAGGGGCTCAGAGAATCGGTCCTCAATGGACCCCCAGCACTGCACTCGAGAGCCAAGGCCAGGGCCATCTCTCACCTGCTGCTCCACGAGGGCGTAGCGCCCCCCTCTGGGTTCCCTGAGGATTCGGGAATGAGGACCCTGGTCAAGTGCCCAGTTAAACACCCGGATCAGCATTTGTTCTCTCAAGCCTTTGCTCTCCCTTGAACACACATTCTTGCTTGCTCACTTCTTCCACTCTGGAGAAGATGGGGTTCCTCTTCACATGCATTTCCTCTTTCTCTCCCTCACAGTCTTCCTAAGTAAACTTTATTCAATAAGAACTGCCTTGCTTCTCTCTGTCTGTCTCTCTGTCTCTGTCTCTCTCTCTGTCTCTGTCTCTCTCTCTCTCACACACACATAAACACACACACACACACACACAATCATGGGCTCTCTGAGAAATAGTATAGGGGTTAAAGTGTGGCTGACCCTAGCTCAAATCCCTAATACCACATATAGTTCCAGGAGCACCACCAGAGGTTATGTGACCCTAGAGGCTAACTCCTGAGCAGCCCCGAGCACTGCTGGTGTGGCCCTAGAGGCTAACTCCTGAGCAGCCCCGAGCACTGCTGGTGTGACCCCAGAGGCTAACTCCGAGTAGCCGAGACTGCTGGTGTGACCCAGAGGCTAACTCCTGAGCAGCCCCGAGCACTGCTGGTGTGGCCCAGAGGCTAACTCCTGAGCAGCCCCGAGCACTGCTGGTGTGACCCAGAGGCTAACTCCTGAGCAGCCCCGAGCACTGCTGGTGTGACCCAGAGGCTAACTCCTGAGCAGCCCCGAGCACTGCTGGTGTGGTCCCAGCACTCCCCAAAATCAGGGCCGTGGCGATATCTCATTTGGCAGAGCACAGGCTCTGTGCAGGAGCCCCAGGTTCGATCCCTGGCACCACATGACCCCCCCCCCCCCCCACACACACACACCACTCAGAACAATCCCCAAGCACTAAGTCAAGGGCAGACACCAAGCACTGCCAGGAATGGATCCCCAATTTTTTCTTTTTTTTAATCATACACATGAAACTAATAAACCAGATCAATTAGGCCTCAGATCAGAGCACGGAAAAGGGGGTCATGTTTCAGTTGGGATACTGGGGCTCCCCCCGACCCAGTCTACCCCAGCCCAAGCTCCGCCCTTGCCTCAGGATCTGTCCATGTGACTGCCGTTGTGCTGAATTGGGAACATAGAAATGATCATTGAGGATCCCCCACACATTTGCCTCCCATGTGGCTGACCTAGATCAGATCCCTAACATCCTACATGGTACCTCGAGCACCACCGGGAGTGATTCCTGAGTACAGAGCCAGGAGTAACCCCTGAGCATCTCCAGGTATGACGCTTCTCCTCCCCTAAAAATTCAGAAACTCCCTAGCCTGGCTCCGCTCCACAAACCACGTTCCCAGAATCTGAGACACCAAGAGCAGCCAATTGTTTCCTGCTTCTCTTCTCAGCCCCGTGGGAAGAGAGAAGACAGGGAGGGGAGTGGGGTCCCCCCGGCCTGCAGCCCCCCAACACACAGCACTGCCCACTGGGAAAAGGACTTGGCACTCAGTGAAATCACAGCTCACATTTGCTGCAACCTTCAGAATATTCTTCCATCCCGACAGGGGCAGGAAATGCAGGGACGGCCATCTCTGAGGCCTGCACTGGGGAGGGACCGCCCCGGGGTGGACCAGCTTGATGACAAGCGGCGACAAGGAGCTTTGACCGAGATGCAGCATGCAGCAGGCATTCCAGGAAACGGGGGGCAGACTTTCTGTACCCCCCACTCCAAGCCCCCAGAGCCAGAACCCCACAAACTTGGCTCATTTGTGTGACTGCCCTCACCTGCTCTTCCGGCTCCGGAAACAGCTGGGTAAACTGGAGTGAGGGTCCCCGGTGTCCCTCGCTCCCTTTGCCTATGAAAAATCAAGTAAAATCTTTTTACTGAGTAGCCCACCAGCATCATGCAGAGGAGGGGCAAGGAAGGAAGGAAGGAAGGAAGGAAGGAAGGAAGGAAGGGAGGGAGGGAGGAGGGAGGGAGGAGAGGGAGGGAGGGGGAGGGAGGGGGAGGGAGGAGGGAGGGAGGGAGGGAGGGAGGGAGGGAGGGAGGGAGGGAGGAGGAAGGAAGGAAGGAAGGAAGGAAGGAAGGAAGGAAGGAAGGAAGGAAGGAAGGAAGGAAGGAAGGAAGGAAGGAAGGAAGGAAGGAAGGAAGGAAGGAAGGAAGGAAGGAAGGAAGGAAGGAAGGAAGGAAGGGAGCTGCCAGAAGGAAACTCCAGAGCCGAGGCTGCAGTGAATGGGGGCCTGTTCTCAGTCCCTCCTGGGTTTCAGCATGGCTCCAGGCTGGCGGTACCAAGGGAAGTGGGGAGCCCCATCCTTTACCAGAGCCCCACCTGCTGTAGCTGAGAGTGTTCATCATCACAAGGCTTTGGGGAAAGAGAGAAGCCCAGGGCATGTTGGTGGGCACAGCTGGTCCCCAAGGCAGGAGACAAAGCTCATGGGAAGATGAACTAATACTGCTATGATAGAAAAATTGTAGGATTCCCCCAAAATCGGACCCCCACTGCTATGATATCCAACAGGCCCCTTCCAGGAAGATGCTTCAGGAGACAGTGAACCCCACATTCGCTGCAGCAATGAGCACACACCATGTCCACAGCCTGGGATGGGCCAGTACCATCCACCAAAGACAAGCATTCTGAGGGAATATTATGCAGCCGTCAAAAGGAGTCCGTGCTTGTGGAAGACAAGGGGCAAAGACTTCTGGGGTTTTAATTTTAGCACAAATTAAAAAGGAGGGGTTTGGATGGGACAGAGTCATAGTACAGTGGGGAGGATATTTCATGTGAACAACCTGGGTTTAATCCCCAGCATCCCATATCACCTGAATATTGCCAGGAATAATTCCTGAGTACAAAGCCAAGAGTAATCCTTGATCATTGCTAGGTGTAACCAAAAAAAGGAGGGGGCCGGAGAGTGCAGAAAGTGAGGGGGCTTGTTTTGCATGAGCAGCCCAGGTTCTATCCCCAGCACCAAATATAGGCCCCCAAACATCACCAGGAGAGATCCCCGAGGACAAAACCAGGAGTAAGCTTTGAGCACCGCCAGGAGTAACCCAAAAGCAAAAACTAGGATCAGCCAGATAGTACAGCAGGTAAAGCACTTGGTTCAATCCCCAAACACCACATTTGATCCCGAAACTCTGCCAAGAGTGACCCCTGAGCTCAAAACCAAGAGGAATCCCTGAGCACCACTCGGTGCAGAGCCTAAAACAAACTTAAATTTTAAAAAAATCTCAACAACAAAATGCTTTTCTTTTTGCTAATACAGAACCTTCTGCTGTCGGCAATGGTGCACTAGGCAGTGAAGGAACAGAGAGGATTGCAAAGGACCCACCCCGCCACCACATAAGCTCCTCCCAATCCCTAGCCCCGCCCCCCCTACTCCAGCTCCGCCCCTACTCCAGCTCCGCCCTCTACCCCCTGCACTTCCCGCCACACACCTGCAGCGCCTCCTGCCGGCGGAGCGTCACCAACCAGTCGGGTTCCGAGTCCCCATCCATGGGGCGTGGCTCTAGCAGTGGGTCCGAGAACTTCAGTCTCTCAGTGAGCTGTGCAGGGAGGTTGTCCAGTGGGTAGAGACAGACAGAGGTGAAGGGGAGGGGAGCGAGCCCGGTCAGAGAAAGGTCAGAGGGGGGCACATGAGGCGACAGTAACCTTTATTCCAGCGGGGTCAGCACACAGTTACCCTGCACTGACCCGACTCCAGAATTCTCGGCATGAGGGGTCCCGAGCGATAGCCCAGCGGGTAGGGCGTTTGCCTTTCACGCGGCCGGCCCATGCCGGCCCGGGTTCGATCCCGGCATCCCATATGGTCCCCGAGCACCGCCAGGAGTAATTCCTGAGTGCAGAGCCAGGAGTAACCCCTGAGCATTGCCGGGTGTGACCCAAAAAGAAAAAAAAACAGAATTCTCGGCACGCACTGAGACCCCTTGAGCACCCTGGGGTGGCCTGGGGGGTCCCCAACACCACAGCCACCATAGCCAGTGGGTCCCCCACCCGACCTGGGCCTCCTGAGGACCAATTAGAAATCAGAAAGGAAAAAACCTTCAGTCAAGCCCATTTTCAATCAGATGGTAAGTAATAACCAAGAAAGAGAAAACTCAGAAGGAATCTTCCTCAAATTGCCCCATAAATAAACAATCAACCCAGCAAGAGGTAAGATACTAAATAAATTATCCAGGAAAAAAAAATCCTTCTTTGGCTTTTTGCCTGTCTGTTCTGCAGCAAGGCTTCTCAAACCCCAGGGTGCCGTGGAACCCCGGGCGCCTGGCTGAAAGACAGAACCCGATCCCGAGTCGGAGGGGCCTGGACCCTGCATGTGGGCCTGCTCCCGGCCACAGACAGGCTCAGGGTCCAGGCACCGCCGTACCCTATCACAGCATTCTCAACGCTCTTTATAAAAAGGAGGAAAATTATTTTGGTTTAGGGGCCACAGCCAGCAGTGCTCAGGGTGACTCCTGGCTCTGCACTCAGGGTCTCTCTTTGTAGGCTCAGGGGACCATACCGGGTGCCAGGGCTGCCCGGTAGGCTGCACGGAGGCAAACACCGCCCGTTGCACCGTTGCTCCAGCTCTCCTCCATCCTGAAGGCCCCGAATCACTTCCCCACCTGGACTCCAAGCTCTCTCCAAGTCCATGTCTCTGGGCGGGCAGGGGGCCTCCCCGCACTGCTCGGGGAGACCAGGCAGCACCCAGCAGGGCCAGAGGGAGGCGCTCAGTGCCAGGGAACCAAACTTGCAGGTGCCCCGCCCTCTAAGTCATCTCCGGGGCCTCACCTCCCAATGAGGTGGTAGCAGTGATATTCAGTGATAGCAGTTACCCGCACTGGGAACTTGTTGGAAGTAAAACTGAAAATTGCCAGTCGGGGCTGGAAAGGGCATTTGCCTTGTACACAGCAGACCCAGGTTCAATCCCGGCATCCCTTAGGGTTCCCCGAGCACCACCAGGAGTAACCCCTGAGCATCGCTGGGTGTTGCCCGAAAGCAACCAAAATTGCCAGTCCTTTGCCTTCTCGCACTCTTGCTAACGGGCTTCTTGTGGATTAATTGGAACAAACTCTGGCCCTGACTGTTCGCATCCTGGGAATGTGAACAGTGGTTCTGCTTCTGTTTTCTCTTTAAAATGGATCCCACACGTGATAAGATATTCCATGCATTTAAAAGCATTTTCGTTAGGATCGTTTCCTCCTGTAATCACTTGGCTGCGTCTGCCGTGCCCACTCCCGTAATTACCAGGGGGCAGGAGAGCGGTGAGGAAGAGGGGATTCCTGCCGGGCTGCGTCTGCCTGTCCCCCACCTTGGATCCTTCCTGGCTCTGGGTCCCGCCACGTGCCAGGTCAGAGCCGGCTGAGACTGCAGGGTCCCCTCACCTTGATGAGCTCGGCCAACAGCACTGGGTGGACATCCCCACCCCTGGCCCAGCATGGGCGTGCCGATGGCTTCACAGTAATGCAGGGCCTGGGATGCAAGGCCGTAATCGGCCAGGCGTGCGTGCGTACAGTAGCTTATACACCTGTGAGGTGGAGAAGGAGGGGAGAGGAGGGGCGAAGAGGTGGGGAAGAGGGGAGGAGGGAAAGAAGGGGAGGGGTGAAGGGGGTAAGGGGAAAGGAGGAAGCAGAGAGGAGGAGGAACAGGAAGGTGGAGGAGGGGAAAAGGAATAGGAGTGGGGAGGAGGGAGAGGAGGGAGAAGAGGGAGGAGGAGGGGGAAGAGAGGGGAAGAAGGGGAGAGGGAAGAGGGAGGGAGGGGGGCCAGACACAGCCGCGGGGCGGGAGAGAGGGAGCCCAGATCAGAGTCCTTGGAGGCCAGCTGACTTCGGGGTGCCCCCACAGGCCTGGCCCCTGGGCTAGCAGGCCACTACCCTCCAGCCCAGCCACCTTCCTCTAGCTCCTCACAGGCCTGGACAGCAAATGCCTCCCCCCACCTGACCCCGGAGGGACCCACCCAGCAGCGACTCGACTTGCCCCGGAGCTGGGCTGACAGACCTGGAAGGACGGGAGGAGGGGCCTGTGGGCGGCCCAGGGTCTGGCAGTACTCAAAGGTCTCCGTCCTCTGGATGGCCTCCGTGGTGGCGAACTTGGGAAATGCTTGGCTGGAATAAGGGAAGAAGAACAGGGGGTGGGGATAAAGGGGCGACAGGACAGTGATAACACTTGCCTCGAACACGGCCAACCTGGTTTGATCCCCAGCACCCCATAAGATCCCCTGAACCCCACCAGGAGTGATCCCTAAGTTCAGAGCCAGGAGCGAGCTCACAGCACTGCCCCACACCCCCAGACAGACAGACAGACAGACAGACAGACAGACATCCTCCTACCAGGTGAATCTATAAGGCTTTGGATAAACAGCCCTAGTGCACAGCAGAGGGAGACCGCCTTGCATGCGACCAACCAGGGTTTGATCCCTGCACCCCATGAGGTTCCCTAACCACTGCCAGGAACCATCCTTGTGCTCAGAGTAAATTCTGAGCATTTCAGGGTGTAGCCCAAAAACCAAACTCAAGACAAAAGAAAACAGTAAAAGCACAAATATCTCGGGAGCTGGGGAGATGATGCCGCAGAGGTGAGGGTGCTCCGAGCCAGCAGCCCACTGCTGTCAGGACCCGCACCAGTCTCGAGCATTGCGGGTGCTCGGATTAGCCGAGCTGAGGCGACCGGATTAGTCCCAGCATTACACCCTGAGACTCTGCCCAGAGGGCCAAGAAACCCCAGGAAGGTCTCTGGATCACAGCCTGGGAAGCCCAGAAATAAAGTAAACAGTGTGAATAAAAAAAAAAGCCAGGCAGAGCCATGAGCCTGGAAAACGCCAGACCCCGCAGGGAGGGTTGGGGGGTGGCAGTGATCAGCACAGCCCAAAAGCGATGGGGGGGTCTTTGGGGTCACTTATCCTCAACCAAAAGCACATCTGAAGGTCAGCAGAGGGGCGCGCGGACCTTTGCTAAGGTGGTGCATGGAGTCACCTTCGGGCGAAGGGGCAAACACCGGCTCACGTTTTTCTAATTGGTGCGTTTCCAGTCATGGAGTCAGAACTCCACCCAGTGGCCAAATGGGCGCCCTACACCCAAAGCACTCGGAGACGCGACCTCTGGTGGTGAGATGCGGCATTGCGGGACATTTCCCTGACCTCGGCTAGTGTGGGAAATTCGGCCCCTGGAGAACGCGGATCTCCTGGGTCACACACCTGTGGCTGCTGCCCAGCAAGACCAGCTGGTCGGTCTTCACGGTGTAGTGGCCGAAGGGCACGTGCGCCATGAGGTAGCAGAAGTGAGCCGCCTCCACTAACCCCTTGGAAGCTGCAGAGAGAAGCAAGCAGATGGGGAGGGGGTGATGGGGGAGGAGGGGGAGGTGTTGGGGGGAGACCTCGAGGGCTTGTCTCAGAATGACGGACTCCTGGCATAAGTCTGTCTCTCCCTTACACACCCCCCACCGCCTTCCTCCCTCCCCTGCCTTTTCGGTCTGACCTTACACTCCAATGCACTCTCTTTTCACCATTTCCCCTAATGCATTTCTAATTTGAGATTTGCTGTGCATTTTTAGGGCATCCTGGGCGTGAGAAGTGACTGTGAAACAATAGCTAGTATTCGTCTTCTTCTTTTGAAATCTTGACTTCTTGAGGAGAATTGCCTTCTCCGACTAGAATCCAGCAATCAAAGGTTTTTTCCCAGCATGCATGGAAACAGCATGAAGCCCCCCCAAACCCCCTCCCATCTGGGAAAGCCTCTTCTGCATCTTCCGTGACCTTAATGTTCAAGTAAGTGGAAGCCCTCAGCCTCATGCCTCACTCCCAGGAGGGTCTCCAAAATAGCAATGTGCTGCCCATGCTCTGAGCCACCCTCCATGGAGAGCCTGTTTTTTAATTTGGGGTCACACTCGATAATGATAGGGGACAGCTGGGGTGCATATGAGGTCCCAGGATTGATCCAGGGTCAGCCACACATACAAAGTAGGTGCACTAACCCTTGTTCTGTCTCTGTGGCCCTCATGGAGGTGTCTTAAGTTTAACAGAGCAATAATCCCCAGAGAACTATGAAGTCTGGCCATATTTGACAGCTGCTGGTCCGGAACATTCTAGAGTACCTTCCCAGATAAGAGCCATTAAGGTTCCACAATGACCCAGGTTGTTCAGCAGGGCAAGGGGATGGTTAGGGAAGAGAATTTTGTTCTGGAACCATATGGTTCCACACAAGTGCCTGGAGTGATCCCAGAACACAGAGCCAGAGTAAGTCCTGAGCATTGCCAGGTAAAAACACCAGAGATCAAAGGGAAGAAGGAAGGAAGAGGGGCGAGGGGGAATGGGAAGGAGAAAGAGAGAGAAGGAAGGAGAGAGGAAGGGAGGAAGGGAGGAAGGAGAGAGAGAAGGAAAGAGGAAAGGAAGGAAGAAGGAAAGAAAGGAGGGAAGAAGAGAGGGAGGGAGGGAGTTTTCCACTAAACACAGCTCGTTGTGTTGGGGAGTCCTGGCTCGTGTGTATGAAGCCGCCTGGTGGGCAGGGGCCAAGCTTACCCAGGGTGTCCCCCATGGAGACGATGGCCCGCTGGTGCAGCTCGGGGTCCCCACCATGGTGAGACAGCATCACGGCCAGGTGAGGCCTCCAGTCCCCCACTGCCGGTCCCCCGCAGCACTGCAGAGAAGCAAGTGACACTGAGATGCCCATAGAGGGCACAGGATGCTGGCTAGGGGGCATGGGGCCCCAACATGCACAGACGCAGGGGCTCCCGCCGGAAGGCACAGGGATGCCAGCCCGCTCCCCAGCACCACTTGTACCCAAGCACCGCCAAGCGGCCCCCAAATATCGGGGACCTCTCCCAGCTTGGTGCTGGGTGCAAGTTGCTTCTGCTGGTGCTTGGGGGGAGGCCATGGGAGGGCCAGGGATCAAACCCAGGACACCCACGTGGCAGGTTGGAGCTCCATCCCTTTGAGCCACTGCCAAAGTCTCCCCCAAGTTTCTAAAATGTACCCCCAAAATGGGGCCCAAGAGGTAGTGCAGTGGGCGGGTTTGACCTCTGGCACCCCATAATCTCCCAAGCCTGCCAGGAGCATTCCCTGTGCGCAGAGCCCAGAGTCGGTCCTGAGCACCATCAGAGTGGCCCCCAAACACACACGCATGCATGTATTGTGTGTGCAGACCGACTGGGCAGACCCCAACTTGGGAATATTGGAAGCAAAATCGACCAAATGTATGGGTGACATTGGTCACCAGGAATGGCAAGCTTTTATTTAGCACCGTCAAGGGCAAGAGCTAGAATTTAAACTCAAATTCAAAACAAAAAACTTTTTTGTTAAAAAATGTGGAGCCAGAGTGATAGGACAGTGGGGAGGGTGTTCACTTGGCACACAGTTGACCCGGTGGAATCCCGGCATCCCATTTGGTCCCTGAGCAGTGCCAGCAGTGATCCCTGAGGGGAGGGCCAGGAGTAAGCCCTGAGCATTGCCAGCTGTGACCCCAACCAAATAATAATAATAATAATAATAATAATAATAATAATAATAATGATGATGATGATGATGATGATGGTGGTGATGATGATAGATGGTGGTGATGATGATAATAATAATAATATTGTAAACACTTGATCTTTCATGGACAGGATGACCAAACCCCTCTGGCCCGCAAGGACGGGTCCACATCAGCCTGTTAGAAGCAGGCCAGTGGCCCCAGGTGCCATCCTATGCCCCCAGGAAATGAGAAGTCAGGGGGTACCTGGGTTGTCTCTCCTCACCCTCATTCCTGGCCACTGCTCCCTCCCCAGTCGAGGATGCCCAAGTGGGGGTCCCTGTCTAGTTACCGTGGCTGCCTGGGGATGCGTCCGGACATGAGCTGGAAGAGGGTCTGCAGGGGGTCGCTGAGCGCCAGGGTGCTGATGAAGCTACGGGGACAGGCGGGGTCAGCCGGCGCCTCTGGATAGCTCCCGGCCCGGGCCAGCCTGTGTGGTTCCCCACCACCCCCTCCAGCTCTACTTCTCAACAAAGAGGGGCTCCCCAGGACCCTCCAGCTCCGGCTGGGCCTGATCAAAGGCTGTGTCTATCCACCGGAAGAGGCCCCCAATCCTTCGCAGATGGGACTTTCTAGACTTTCTACAACAGTCGCTCAGAGAGCAAGACAGCTATGAGTCTTCCATAATACTCAATGACCAGGTGGAAAGAGCGTGTCTCCGGGAGTAAGATGCTGCAGGAGAGAAACGCCCAGTCCAGCCTGGTGGAGTCCAGGCCCCGCTCACCCACTCATCACCCAGTTGTACGTCCCTCGGGTCCATCTTGCTGGACAGGAAGAGTGCATGGCCCCACAGGTGGTTCTTCATGGCCCATTCCAGCGCCCCCTAAGGACCAGCAGATGCTCAGACCCACCCAGGACCCCAGGACTGGTGCCCACCCCTTCCCCCAACTCAAGGGTCAGGCTGTACCGCAGCAGGTCTATAAAGGGACTGAAGGGGGCAGGCGAGCCTCTCTGAGTTTCAGGCCACGGAATGTGTCCTCAGGCCACGCCTGGCTACTGCCTGTTTCCGTACAATGCACAGAATAGCATTTTAATGTACAGCAACTGGTGGAACTTTTTTATTACCTGGTGTATGTGTGTGTGTGTTCCTGAAATTAAACCCAGGGTCTTATGAGAAAATGTTTTCTTAAATAATAATGTGAAATAATAATTCACGGGGTGGCAGAGGTGCTTGTCTTGTATGTGGCCAACCTGGATTCTATCCTTGGCAGCTCAAAGGGTCTCCTGAGCACTGCCAGAGGTAAGCCCTGTGCATCGCTGAGTATGGCCCCAAATCCAAAAAACAGAAATAAAAGAGAAAAAAAGAGAAAAGAAAAGAAAGAAGGAAGGAAGGAAGGAAGGGAAGGAAGGAAGGAAGGAAGGAAGGAAGGAAGGAAGGAAGGAAGGAAGGAAGGAAGGAAGGAAGGAAGGAAGGAAGGAAGCTCTATAGGTGATTTAAATTGGATTTTCAACACTTCAATCACAAGGCTAGCCCGTGTTGTGGCTTTGTGATGGTATTATGGCCGTTCCCTTCCTTCACTCCCCTGCGCCTTTCTCCGCTTATTCTGAATGGATTTGGTCTGGGGGCCATGCGAGCGTGTGCTCAGAAACCACTCCTGGTTCAATGCCTTGCATACACAGCCATGTGCACCAAAAAATAAACCAGAATAAAATAAAATAAGCATGTGTTCCAGCTCACTAAGCTATCCCTCTCCCCCCTTTCTCTGTCTGAAGTACTTAGCCAATAACCGGGGAAAAAAAGGAGTATTTCTTCCCCCTCCTGGGCACGTGAGGAGCAGAGGGGCCCTGAAGGGCCCGCCAGCAGGGGCGCACTTGGGGCTGGGCAGAGGGTCATGAAGGCCCCGCCAATAGAGGGCGCACTTGGGCAGAGGGCCGTGGGTGGCCCCAGCAGGGCGGCACTTGGGGAGGGACAGAGGGTCATGAAGGCCCCCCCAATAGAGGCGCACTTGGGCAGAGGGGGCCGTGGTGGCCCAGCAGGGCGCACTTGGGGCTGGGCAGAGGGTCATGAAGGCCCCGCCAATAGAGGGCGCACTTGGGCAGAGGGCCGTGGTGGCCCCAGCAGGGGCGCACTTGGGGCGGGGCAGAGGGCGGTGGTGGCCCCGCAAGCAGGGCGCACTTGCCTTCTTCCTCCCAAAGTATAGCAACTTGGTGAACTTCTCCACTATCTGCGCTGGCGTCTCCACGCTTGGGGGATCTCCCGGTGAGCAGGTTTGGAGTCCCAGAGCTCAGGACCGGCCAGTCCTCGTCACCCAGGCCGATGAGGTTGGCCACCGGCGGCTGCTGCTGATACTGGTCCAGCTTCTTGCAGTCTTGCATGAGCAGCTCCGCGATGTCCGAGCCCACCATGGACTGCGGCGGACAAAGGGAACCCCAGTGAAGGTCAGTCCCAGCACCCCAGGGCAGGGCAGGGTGAGGCGGTTCACCTGCGGAGGGGTGAGGAGCCCCGTGGGCGGGTGGGGCGGTGCCAATACCAGGCTGGGCTCTCCCGCAACGCTGAACGACCCATATGTTGGGAGCACCCCAACATTACCAGCACCCGTTGCATCCCAACTGCAGTCTGGAGCTAGCACAGCAAGCTGGGAACTGCAGAGAATCCCAGCAAAGGGAGAGAGGGGCAGGCGAGTCCTGTCTAGCTGGTAGATATTTCTTGGGTCGTTTCCCTCAAATTTAGGGTTTTTTGTTTTGTTTTGTTTTGTTTTGTTTTCCGTTTTGGAGTAAACACTCTGCGGTGCTCAGTGCTTACTCCTGGCTCTGCGCTCAGGGATTGCTCATGGCGGTGCTTGGGGAACACTATAAAATGCCAGGGATGGAATCCTGGTTGGCTGCGTGCTAGGCAAGCGGTCTCCGCTCCCCTATTTGTATTCTAAGCATGCCCAAGCTGGGGCCTTCCCAAATGCCTGGATTAGTCTCGCCGTCGGCCCGGTGCCCCCAGGCTAGCCTAGACCCCGCTTACCCCGTTCTGGCGGCAGAGAAGGACCAAGAGCTTCCATAGAAGCGCCGAGTCTTGGCCCCGCGGGTGTCGGCTCTGCAGCTCTGCGCCGCCTTGCGCTGACAGAAGCTCATGATATCCACCTTGTGTACGTCATCCCTGGGGGGTCGGGGGATGGTAAGCAGGACCCCCCTCAGGCTGCCCACTGCCCACTGCACCCAGAGCCACACCCTGTCACACTCGGGGATTACTCCACCCTCTGCGCTCAAGAATTACTCCTGGTGGTAATGTAATCAGGGCACCGTATGGGATGCTGGGGGTCGAACTGGGGTCAGCTGCAGGCAAGACAAGCGTCCTCTCCGCTGTGCTATTGTCCTGGCCCACGATTGGGAGCGAAAAACAACAAATGGGGCCCCAGAGAGACAGTGACCAGTGGGTAGTGTGCTTGCCTTGTACAAGGCCGACCCAGATTCAATTCTCAGCTTCCCATATGGTCAAAAGCCCGCAGGGAATCAGCCCTGAGCACCACTGGGCATGGCCCCTCAACAAGAGCAAACTGCCTCCGTGGGAGGGAAAAAGGAATTAGCAAATGTGCAGTGTACACTGGGTGCTTGGGAAATAAGCTTGTCGCCGGAGAGCCTTCGATCAAATCCGTGCCATCCGGGAAGAGAACCCACACATCCGGATCTCCCGGGTCTTGCTCCACCTCGTGCAGGCAGGAGCTGGGGTTAGCGTGTGGAGGGGTAGGCTCAGGTTAGCAAACCCTGGTGGGCACGAGGAACGGCTGGTGCGGCGCTTCTCCCAGCTGCACCTCACGGCACGCACCAGTGCAGTGTTAATGCTGCCTCTGTTCTCTAAGGGGAAAGCAAACGGTGCTTAACGTGCTGCACGCAGGCCCCGTGTTCATCCCCCAGCGCCTAGAGTGAGCCCGGGCTCTCCCGGCAGGGGGCGCTCTAGGGCGGCTCAGAAATGGGGGGTGGGGGTGGGGGGCTGTTTCCCCAAGAGCAGCTCTCGCTCCATCCTGCAGGGGGCAGACTGCACTCCCTCATAACCGCAGTTTTCTATTTCTTTTCTACGTTCTCCGGAAAATAAGAAAACAATTCTTAGAATTGTTTCCACTAGGAGCCATTTGTCTTGTGATTTTCCCAGGCCGTGGTTGGCTATTTCCCCTAATATCCAGTAAGTATAGGGAACTCCGAAAAATCCTCCCACACAGCTCCTGCAAAACAGAACTGATTTCAGGCTTCTGAACCTTGGTGATTTTCTGTCTGCCCTCAGCTAGCCAGGCACTTGTCCAAATTGCTCAGGCCTCACAGGACTCTTATCTTGCAGAGAAAATTCTACTCCCAAGGCAAAAATATTTTCTGGCAAAGAAAACCCAAATTTCCCCCAAAATGCTGATGGAGGGCAGAGCGACATGTGGGTTTCCAAAAACCTTTATCAGGGCCAGAGCCAGAGCACAGAGGGTAGGACATTTGCCTCGCATGCAGCCAACGCAGGTTCCATCCCTGCCGCCCATAGCCCTCCCCTGAGCCCCCAGGAGCAATCCCTGAGTGCGGAGCCAGGAGTGAGCCCTGAGCACCGCCGCGTGTGGCCCCCAAACAAACTAACAAACCAAAAGTCTTATCCAGCAGTTCCTTGGGACACTCACCTGACCAGAGGCCCAGAGAAGTTTCTCATTTCTTCCTGTTCCTCAGAACCATTAAGAATAACCTAAAAGAGCAGGTGTCAGGGTGTGGGAGAGCAACACAGCTTATACCCAAACACTGAACACAAGAACCTGCAACCACCAGAACTCTGTAAGGAGCCTGTTAAGGAGACAGCAGGGGGTAGAGGAGTGGTCCTGGGGTGGGGAGGGAATAGGGACACTGGTGGTGGATCTGTGTTGAAGTAGTATATACCTAAACTATCAATGACTTTGTAAATCATGGTTCTCTAAGGAAAAAATTTAAAAACCATAGTAACTATGAAAGGAAGTGGACGACGGTGAAGAGATTGGAGTTGGAACACTATGCCTGAAACTCAGTTATGAGTGACTTCATAAATCATAGTACCTTGATAAGTAAAACCACCATCATGGTGCCTTGATATTTAATTTAAAAACCATGACTCCCAGAGGGGAGGAGATAGAATAATCTACGAAGAACGTCAAGTCGGGTCTTTAAACCCAAAACTCCCCCAATGCCCTTTTCAGCTAAACCTGTATGAGAGCCCAGGGCCCTGAGGCTGAGCTAAGGTTTACAAAGTACCTTGCAGAGAAAATTAAAGGCCAGTGGTGGGGCCAGAAAGATAGTACAGTGGGTAGGGAACTTGCCTTCCATGGGGCCAACCCATGTTCAATCTCCAGCTTCCCATACGGTCCTCTGAGCATCACAAGGTGTGACCCCCCAAAAAAAGTTTTTTAAAGTTTAGTGGTGACCTCTCAGGCCAAGGAGCTAGCACAGGAGTCAAGGAGCATGCAAGGCCAGGTCTGATCCCCAATACCAGCCACACAGACTCCCAACCCTCGCCCAGGAGGACCCCAAGCCCTGCCTGGGTGACCTGGTGCCCCCTGTACAGGACTCTCAGAAATACCACATTCTGGAGCCCTAGAAATAAGCAACTGCCCCTCAAGGTTGCAGGTGTGGCTGCGGTCCCGGCTGCATCAGCAGGTGGCAGGCAGGAGACAGGCTTGTCTACACCCAGGGCTCTGCCCCCTTGGGCCCTGGATGGTTGATGGTCTGACAGAGAAAAAAGATGGAGCCCCCCTGGGATGAACCCAGAACCACAGCAGAGCCTGGCAAGCTACCCGTGGTGTATTCAATATGCCAAAAACAGTAACAATAAAGGACCTCATTCCCAATGAATGGAGACATTACTGGTGCCCGCTCGAGCAAATCGATGAACAACAGGAAGATAAGTGACAAGTGACAAGAAATGAACAGCGCAAGCCTGATTGGCTGAATATTGCCAGGAGGGTTCTGGGAGCCCCAGCCCCTCCCCCCCAAATGATCTCTCCAATTGTGGAAATGGGCCAAGAACATCTCAGGAAAAAAATGATTGGAAAGAGCCCCACACCCCTACACATACACTCATATACACTCACACACATACACACACACGCTTACACACATACACATAAACTCACTCGCACATACACACTCACATACACACACTCATCCACATACACACATACTCACACACATACACACACTCACACATACACACTCACATACACATACACACACTCACACACATACACACACTCATCCACATACACACACACACACATAGACATAGAGTGATTCGAACATACACACACATAGACACACTCATCCACATACACACATACTCACACACATACACATACACACATACACACACATACACACTCTCACACCAATGAACGGAACGTGTGACCAGTTCCTCACAAGAGCATCCCAATCCTGGATGGCTGAAGGGAAAGTTGGGGGGAGCCTTGTCATGGTGCTCCAGGAGCACGGGGCTCTTTACCTCCATGCTGTGCAGCTCCACCACGCTGTCTGTCCTTCTCTGGGCACACCGATCACGAGCTGACCCCAGGTCCAAAACTCACCAGCACATGCGGGGCATAGAACTTCATGGGGACCTGGAGTTCTGTGGCCAAGACATGCACCGCTCAGCGACGTGGGGTCAGTCGGCCCCATCCTGCTAGCTCCATTAGAAGAACGTCGCACTCCCACCATATTGCCTTAAATGTGGGCGGCCCCAGGCTGATCCCTGGCACCCCATGGTCCCCCAGCACAGCCAGAATTGACCCTCATGTATCAAACTGCTCTAGCCCCTACATACACACACAAACACACCAAGAAATAAAAGCAAAATTGAAAAACACATTCTGGGAATGTTTCTGTTGGAATTCAGGCTGGGACCAGAGGGGACAGCGGGCGGGGGACACTCGCCTTTCAAGTGGCCAATCAGGGTCTGATCCCTGGCACCTCATAAAGTCCCCAGCACACAGAGCTAGGAGTGACACCTGAGCACTGCCAGGTGTGGCCCAAAGCAGGAGCCATAGGAGAGTGGGGGGGAGAATATTTGCCTTGCACATGGCCAACCCGGGTTCAATCCCCGCATCCTATATGGTCCCCTGAGCACCACCAGGAGTAATTCCTGAGTGCAGAGCCAGGAGTAACCCCTGAGCTTTGTTGCGTGTGGCCCAAAAAAGCCAAAAAAAAAAAAAGATCTTTTGTGCTCACCTGAACAGCACAGGTGAATACTGAAACGGGTGTGGCGCCAAGACAAAAGATTCCAGATGAACCAAAGGATTGGCAGCAGCCGGCTCCATCGTGTTGGGTCTGGCCCAGAGTCGCAGTGGTGAGGGGTGCTGGGACCCCTCGCATAGCCCCAAGCTCCTGAGACTCAGTGCTCATGTACAGGGACCAATTGCACAGCTGACATTGATCTTTGCACCTTCAAAGCATTTCTTAAGGTTTCCTCTCCTGTAGGGGGTGTTGGGTAGTTTGCCCCCCAAACTGTCCTCTTGGGACCAGAGAGAAGCTCAAAGCATTTGGCATCAGGAGGCTCAGGCTCAATCCTCGCACCTACATACGGTCCCATAGGCCCCTGAGCACAGAGCCAGGAGTAGCCCCTGTGGACTGCCGCATGTGGCCCCAAACAAAGAATGAGCAGAAAGAGGGAGGCAGATGGGGCCCAGTGGGTCTGTCCAGGGGGCCTGGCTCTTGGAAACACAGAGGGAGGCTGAACTGGCATGGGCTGTGCCCCCACCACGCCTCGCTAGACCCAGGGCTCCCTCGGGTACCCACCGGCCGGAGCTGGGCTGCACGCTGTGGCCGAGAGCGGCACATGTGGCTCCGAGTCCTCCATGTACCGGCTGAGCTCGTACCGCCGAGGCTGAGCCCCAGTTCCTGCTGCGTCAGAAGGTTGGACTCGCCGGGCAGAGGCGGCTGTGAGGCAAAAAGTGGGGGAGCATGCGGGAAGAATGTGAAGCATTCGGGGAGAGATCTGAGGCCCATGGTTCCCAGGAAAGCCCTGAGGAGGGGTGGTGCTGCAGGGAGCCAGGGAGGAAAAGGAGGTGGTGGGTATCCACAAAGGAAGATGGTTCTGGGGTCAGGGCCCGTCACAACGCCTCATCTGGCCCCACAGCCACTGGACAAGGAGGAGCCTGTGGGGTCAAGTGAGGGGACAGCGGGGAGGGTATTGGCCTTGCATGGCCCGGTCAGGCTCCATCCCTGGCACTGTGAGCACTGCTCTGTGTGTGGCAGAAACACAGCAAGGGAGGAAGGGGAGAGAGGGAGGGGAGGGAGGGAGGGAGGGGGGAGGGAGGAGGGGGAGGGAGGGGAAAGAGGGAGGGAGGGAGGAAGGAAGGAAGGAAGGAAGGGAGGAGGAGGAGGGAGGGGGAGGGAGGGAGGGAGGGGGAGGGAGGGAGGGAGGGAGGGAGGGAGGAGGGAGGAAGGAAGGAGAAGGAAGGAAGGAAGGAAGGAAGGAAGGAAGGAAGGAAGGAAGGAAGGAAGGAAGGAAGGAAGGAAGGAAGGAAGGAAGGAAGGAAGGAAGGAAGGAAGGAAGGAAGGAAGGAAGAAAGGAAGGAAAATCCTTGCTAGGGGCTAGAGATAGCACAGCTGATAGAATGGTTCAATCCCGGCATCCCATATGGCCCCTCCAGCACCACCAGGAGTAATTCCTGAGTGCAGAGCCAGGAGTAACCCCCTGAGCCTTCCAGGGTGTGACTCAAGCTAAAAATCAATCGATAATGCTAGAAAGAGCGAGCTTGTGGTATGGACACCACACTCAGGGACACTACGGGCACGTGGGAGCCTGGCTATTACCATAAGTCTGAAACTTCGGGGCCACGCCTGGTGCACCCAGCTCTGCCAGGCCACCACTGTCAAAGCCAAAGAAAACAAATCAAGAAACCTCTCGCAGGAGAGGCCCAGGGTTTGACCTCTGGGCATTAAACAAGGCAGCGGCTGGGGGCCTGGAGCCAGTTCGGGGGTGAGACACATGCACCTGGGGGGCACTAGACGTGGGCCCCGAGGCTGACGCCTGGGACCTCCTGGCTCCCCAAGCACTGCAGGCTGTGGCTCTGGTGGCCCCCAGCTCTGTGGTGGCGCTGACCAAGAGTCAACAGGAGTGACCTCAGGTTCTGACCACTGTTCATGTCTGTTTATATAAACTTATGCTATAGTTTGTGGCCCAGGTTTAGAAGACAGAGGAAAGAGCTGAGAAGGCTTAAGTGTGGTGCATCTAGTGAGGGGCCGGAGCGATAGCACAGCGGGTAGGGTGGTGACCCGGTTTGATCCCCGGCATCCCATATGGTCCCCCGAGCATCGCCAGGAATAATGCCTGAGTGCAGAGCCAGGAGAAACCCCTGAGCATTGCTGGATGTGACCCAAAAAAGAAAAATCAAACACACACAAAAAGAAACATCTATTTAGGGGCCGGAGTGAAAGTGCAGTGGGGAGAGTGTTTGCAGTGTTCAGGGCCAACCTGGCTTCCATCCCCGCATCCCATATGGTCCCCTGAGACCGCCAAGAGTATACCCCAAGCATCACTGGGTGTGACCCCAAAAGCAAAAAAAAAAAAAAAAAAAAAAAAAAAAGGCTTTTTCTCATCTTCCCTCCCAAGATGACCAAAAAAAAAGAAGAAATAATGGGTGAGCCAAAAGGGCCGTGGCCACGTGTGTGGCCTGGTGTGTGCCCAAGGATAAGGCTATTAAGAAGTCTGTCATTAGATGGGGCTGGAGCGATAGCCCAGCGGGTAGGGCGTTTGCCTTGCCTGCGGCCGGCCAGTGCCGGCCCGGGTCTGATCCTCGGCATCCCATATGGTCCCCGAGCACCGCCAGGAGTGATTCCTGAGTGTAGAGCCAGGAGTAACCCCTGAGTATTGCCCAGTATGACCCAAAAAAAAAAAAAAAAAAAAGAAAAAAGTTTGTCATTAGAAACATTGTCGAGGCTGCAGCTGTAAGGGACATCTCCAAGCGAGCGTTTCGATGCTTACGTGCTTCCCAAGCTGTGTGTGAAGCTACACTACTGTGTGAGTTGTGCCATTCGCAGCAAGGTAGTGAGGAATCGTTCTCGTGAAGCCCGTAAGGACCGAACACCCCCACTGAGGTTCAGACCCGCAGGTGCTGCCCCAAGACCTGCACCAAAGCCCATGTAAGGTGACTACAGGCCTTAAAGATTGAACACAAACTTCTCCAGGAAAATAAAGTGGACGTTATACTAAAAAAAAAAAAAAAGAAGAAGAAAAGAGTCTATTTAACAAACATTACTTATGTGTCACAAGCTCTGTAAGGCTGAGTGATTACAATGTTCTTTTGTACCTCGTGTTAAATATTCAAGTATATTTGAGTAAGGGCAAAACTGAACGATCTTTTTTCTCTGTGTTCTCCTGAGAAAATTAGTTACGTACTTTAACTTTATCAATATGAACTAAATACCCACTACACATGTATAAAGTGAATATATATACTAAGTATAATATAGTTTATGTTAATTTTTGTAGACTCATAAAATATATTACACATACAAATCACATGCATTTTAATACAAATACATTTTATCTCCTGAATAATGTGTCATGTCTAACTTTATTATGTGATCATTAAAATAGAAACTGAGTCTCAGAGGGAAGAGGGGTGCTTCAAAGCCCTCCTTTCTGGACCTGAGCCCAATATTATAGCAAACCCCCATTTCGGGGCAGGTAATGATTCCCAAGAAGACTGGCAGCCTCTTCTTTGGGGTCACTTGGGTGGAATTTGTTTGGGTCACACCCAGCGATGCCCAGGACTTACTCCTGGCTCTGCACTCTGCGGTCGCTCCCAGCAGTACTCAGGGGACTCTAGGGGATGCCAAGGGTCAAACCCGGGTCAGCTGTGAGGAAGGCAGGTGCCCTCCCTGTTGTGCTATCGCTCCAGCACTGAATCTCTTGATACAACCAAGTGGACGAAGTTTTAAGAGGGTCCAGTCGGGTCCCAGAGCCCCCAGTAGAAGGGGGCAAAGAACAGGTGCAAATATAGGGGTACTGGAGACCCCCCAGTGGGCAGCCATCACCAAGGCTGATCGCTCACCTCACTCTGTGCCCCCCCATCTGCAGACCCTCGGGAGGCAGGTCCCGAGACACGAGGTCACCCGGTTCGGGCTCCAGCCCTGCGGTCTGCAGAAGGGGGAAAAGGGACTGAGAGGAGGTCTCTGCCAGCGGGCTGTGCCCAGGGGAGAGCACTGTCCTCCGCTGTCCCCTGAGATTCCACCACCCCACTGTCCACTACAGCTTCAGAAGTGGTCCCAGGCCGGACAGAGTCAGGCCCGTGGCCTGGTGAACCCGTGTGGCTGGACCAGCAAACAATGGCCGGTGTCTGCAGACGTCCAGTTCTCCCAGGACAGAGCAAGGCCCTTCCCAGAGCCAGCACAGAGCAGAGGGGAAGCCCACTAGCCCTGCTGGGCCCACCCATGAGAACTTCAGCCAGACACTCACTCCTGAGGCCCAGGGCAGCAAAGGTCAGCCCAGGGGTGGACCTTGGGAATGTTGGGCTGCCTCTCAGACCTAACATGGTTCCCTCCCAGCACCCCCCCATCCCAGGGCCCAGAACCAAAGCTGTCGGGCTCCCGCAGATGGAGATCCGGGCTCTGGGGCGGCCTGGCTGATGCCCCTGACCGGGCCTCCCCCATCCACTTACAGGAGCTGCACATCGCTGCGGGCTCCACGGCGCAGCTCTGCTCACTGACGCCCGCCAGCTCCCGGGGGTCTTCACGACGGCTGGAAGGGCTCCCCTGCCTCGGCACTGCACTCTCAGAGGAAAGCAGAGGTGCGGGTCCCTCCCTGTTCCAGAAAGTTCTCAGGGACACTTGACCCTCTGGGGGCCAGAGCTGAAGAGGGACTGAAACTCTTTACCTTGATGAATGGTGTGGATGGGGCGGGGGCTGGGAGGATCTGTGAGGCGCCTTTGTGCTGGAGGAAGGAACGGGATTGTGCATGCGTGTGTGCGTGTGTGTGTGTGAATGTGTGTCAGTATGTGAGGTATGGGTGTATACATATGTGTGTTAACGTGTGCGTGTATATTAGTGCATGTGTGTTAGTTTATTAGTGCATGTGTGTTAGTGTGTGCATATGTTAGTATATTAGTGCATATGAGTGTGTGTGTGATGTGTGTCAGTATGTGAGGTATGGGTGTATACATATGTGTGTTAACGTGTGCGTGTACATTAGTGCATGTGTGTTAGTTTATTAGTGCATTGTGTTAGTGTGTGCATGTGTGTTAGTATATTAGTGCATGTGAGTGTGTGTGTGAATGTGTGTCAGTATGTGAGGTATGGGTGTATACATATGTGTGTTAATGTGTGCGTGTATATTAGTGCGTGTGTGTTAGTTTATTAGTGCATGTGTGTTAGTGTGTGCATGTGTGTTAGTATATTAGTGCATGTGAGTGTGTGTGTGTGTGTGTGTGTGTGTGTGTGTCCCTGGTAACCAATCCCTCTACTGCCAGCCAGCAGTCCGCGCTCACACACCCTTAGGCCTTGCTGGAACCCCAGGCCAGTATTTCTCGCTGTGTCCCCTCTTCTGGCCTCGATTCCCCGCCCCTGTCCTACCAGTCGGCCCCATCCCATTATAAGCCCCCACTTGACCCCATCTACACGCTCTTCACTGAGGCGCCTGAACCTGGCTGGGGTCTGGGCTCCTTTGCCACTGCCAAGGGCACATCGTGCACTTCCCGGCCAGGCAGGCCTCGGCCTGGGCCATGTTGGTCGCGGACCTAATTAACCGGTCCACGGCTCCTTCCGTGAACCGGAGCTGGCACCTGAGGGCAGTGTTGGCATCTTCCATGTCGCTTTCCTCTGGCTTCTCCCAACAGCAGCCAGGGTACGGGTGCCCCCAG
Organism: Cryptotis parvus; assembly: GCA_021461705.1. Lineage (NCBI taxonomy): Eukaryota > Metazoa > Chordata > Mammalia > Eulipotyphla > Soricidae > Cryptotis > Cryptotis parvus. The sequence continues at coordinate 75,828 of JAJIBD010005836.1, read as the reverse complement.
TGAGGCTCCAACGGCGACACTGTGGCCCCGGAGCTTCCCGCAGGGACCTCTTACCTCTCTCCTCCTGCCGCGCCTGTGGGTGCCCATGGTAGTAGTAGCCGCCATACCCGTAATCGTCCCTGAGGCTTGGAGATGGCTGGAAGCCTGGGTATAAGTCCTCGAGGCCCAGCCTGAAATACCCCAAGGGGCAGCTGTTCAGAGGGAGCAAAGATGGGGCCAAGACAGAGCCTTGTGCGCTGGGTCTGTGACAGGGCCCAAAGGCCTGCATCTCTGACCCCAACATGTCACTCAGAGGAACGTCCCTGCAGGAAAAGGTGATCCCTTGGTCCGAGAACAAGAGCTTTGAGAATGGGTCTTTTTTGTTGTTGTTTTGGGCCACACCCAGAGGTGCTCAGGGGTCAGTCCTGTCTCTGTGCTCAGGCATCACTCCTGGCAGTGCTCAGGGACCATATGGGATGCGGGGATCAAACTTGGGCTGGCTGCTTGCAAGGTAAAAGCCTTCCCTGCTGTCCACTTTCCCCTGGAATGTGATTGTTATAGGAAACCCATAAAGATTTCTTGCTCATCTCATCTGGGGCTTTCTTATCCCTCAAACACACATTCCCTCAGCCCTGCTGTTAGATGGTATCTCAGGAAGCCGCTACCTTGGAGCCGAGAGACAGCACAATGGGGGAGGGCACTGGCCTGGCATGGGAACAGCCTGGGTTTGACCAAGCAGGCTCTGTACAGGGTCACCTGAGTCCCACCAAGAGGGACTCCTGAGCACAGGGCCAGAAGTCAGCCCTGAGCACCCTTGGATGTGACCCCAAAACCAAAAGAAAAAGAACAAGAGGATCCCTGAGACTGGGTGGGTGGGTGCCGGTGCTCCGGTGTGACTCCACAGCACACATGTGACATCAGAGACTTGAGTTGATCCTGAGTCACCCCAATTGACTCTGTCCGGAACTGACTGCCTTTAGTGAACTCAATGGGACAGAAAGATCAGGGCATGGAATCTCACACTGTGAGTATTTTTGATCAGTGACTGATTTCCGAGGGTTTCACAGGGGTAGAATCCTTTGTGCTGATGGTCCCCCTTCCAGAATCCTTTTGCGGATGGTACTTACCCGCAGCCTGGTAAGAACCTTCCAGCAAGGAGGGCAGAGGAGCACAGAGTAGCAGTGAGCCCTCCCTGAAAATGCCTTGTCCCTCGGCCCACGCCAGGACTCAGAGGCTGGAACTGAAGCTTCCCCAGAAGGACCCCATGGACCCAGAACACGGAGCCCTGAAGCTTTGAGCTACTCTCTAATGGAAGAGATATTTTCCAGTTTCCATCCATCATCCATCCATCTCTCCATCCCCCATCAGTTCATCAATCCTTCCTCCCTCCTTCCATCCTTCTATCTCTCAATCCATCCATCATCCATCTATTCATCCTCCATCCCTCCCTCTCTATCCATCCCTCCCTCCATCCGTCATCCATCCATCATCCATCCCTCCACTCATCCCTCCTTCCCCATTCATCTCAGCCCCTTCCTTCCCTACCCCATCCATCCAATCGCTCCACTCAGCTCTCCTTCCCGCCATCCATCCCTCATCCATCCAATCCTCTCCTGGTCAGAGTCATACTAGCTCAGAGCGACACTGGAATGATGGGGAACTTCAGAGGGACCCTAGTGAAGAGCCTCCCATGCCCCTGAGACAGCCTTACCCCAGGGCAAGCTCCAAGTCCCATGGTTTGGTTTTCTTATTTACAGTTTCAAGTCTTTATACTTTCATTCAAATACAGCTTCAAATTATTAGACACTATCATCTAAGAAAATAGACTGCCAGATGTCCAAAAAAATACAAGAGTAAGAACCCTAACAGGAAGTACCTGAACCACTTCTTTGGAAAAATAACATCCAGACTCTAACAGTTCATGAAATTTTTTAAGGACTCAAAGTACTGCTGCAGTTAGCAGGAGCCGGAGACTTTCGAATGTCAGAAACTGCCGGTTCCCTGCTTCACTACAGAGTACGCTCTGCCCCGTCTGTACCCTCTGCCCTGCCAACCACCAGGTGCCATGAGGGGAGGAGGAGGAGAAGGGAAGTGCCATCTTCCAGGTCACCAAATCTAACTGGGGCAAGGACATGCTTAGCCAACCCATGCCGAGGGCGGAGAAGGAAAGGGAAGAAAACAGAAATACATGGACACGGAAGGAGGAAGGCACGCGGGGCGGATGCCCTGAGCCACAGGTCATGCCAAGCTCCAGGCCCTCACTTACGGTGCGTACAAGTGTCCGGGATAGGCCGCCTCGTAGTAATCCGCCCCGGGCACCTGCTGGGCCCAGCCCCTCATCCTGGATGCATACAGGGATCCGTCCTGCCATCTGGCTGAGACTGAGTGGTTCCCACGGAGCTCTGGCCGTGGACGGGCCCTCTCTCCATCATGCCAAGACTGAGGTCGGTAATGGGCATCTCTCCGCCGGTCACGCTCTGAGCCCCTGGAGGGTGAGGGATGTCTTCCCAATGGTGGGGACGGCCACTGGGGACCCAAGGTTCCATCCCTGGTCCCTGGATTTCTCCTAGGCGTGGGAGTCAGCTGTGTAACGGTGTTATCTGCCTGTCGAGAGAGCAGAGAGAGGGAGGGAGAGAGCTTAAGAGCCTGGTGGGCTTCGATATTCAAACCTGAGGGTTGATTCTCTTCTGAGAAGCTTTGGAATCCCTGAAAACAAAGCAGCCAACGGGGCACTGACTATAAATATTGGGTGGGAGTAATAACCAACTTGACAAATGCAACAATACTGCTTGAAAAGTCAGAGAGGGCCAGAGCGATACCACAGCGGGGAGGGCATTTGCCTTGCATGCAGCTGACCCAGGTTCTCTCTCCAGCATCCCATACAGTTCCCGAGCACCGCCAGGAGTAATTCCTGAGTGTCGAGCCAAGAGGAACCCCTGAGCACTGCAGTGTGTAACCCAAAAAGCAAAAAAAGAAAAGTGAAAGAGAGGGGCCAGAGCCATAGTGCAGCAGGGAGGGCTTTGACCTTGCATGTGGTCAACCCGAGTTCGATCCCCTGTACCCCTATAGGGTCCCCCAAGCTCTGCCAGGAGTGATTTTCTAAGCACAGAGCCCTTAGCACTGCTAGGTGTGTCCCGAAATCAAAAGCAAAAACTAAATAATGAAAAAGAGAACTAGAGAGATGGTATAGGAGGCGGAAGGTGCTTGCCTCGTATGGGGCCAGCGCTGATTGGATACCCAGCACCACACATGGTCCCCTGAGCCCCAGGACTGACCCCTGAGCACCACAGGGTGGAGCTCAGAAACAAGAACAAAACAAAAAGTGGGAGCCAGAGTGATAGTACAGGGCCTTGCCTGTTGCAAACCAGGTTTAATTCCTAGACCCCACATGGTCCCCTGAGCCTGCTGGGAACAAGTCTTGAACACAGAGTCAGGACTAACCTCTGAGCATAGCCAGGTGTGAACCCAAAAATAAATAAAAATAAAAACACCAGCCAGTGAGATAGTGACTAAGGTAGTAAGTTGCCTTGCATGCCACCTACCCAGGTTCAATCCCCAGCACCCCAAGTGGTCGCCTAAGCCTGCCAAGAGTAATTCCTGAACTCAGGGTCAGCAGTAAGCTGAGTACAGTCAAATGTGGCCCAAAAGCAGGAGGAAAAAAAAAAAAGCATATTTGGGGCAACCAGAGATACCAGCAATATAGGAGAGAGTACGAGACAAAAATTCCAAGACATTTTCCCGGGATTCCCGTTAAACAAATGCTTGCACATGCACCCAGGCAGCAAATATGTGCTGTGGCTCTGTCATGAGAAATCGTGTGCTAGAAATCGTGTGCTCAGAGCCGGAGTAGAGCGCCAGCGGACACCCACGCACGGGTCTCTGTCCTTCCCGGGAGTAGAGCGCCAGCGCGGACACCCACGCACGGGCCTCTGTCCTTCCCGGAGTACAGCGCCAGCGCTGGACACCCACACGCACGGCCTCTGTCCTTCCCGGGAGTGGGACAGACGATGCCTGCAAGGGAACCAGCAGAAGCAGGTGGAGCTAAGCAATGCGCGGGAAGCTTCCTACACACTCCACAAACATCTTCTCTGAACCCTCCGTTCACCTTCTCAGAGCCCCATCAGACCCTTCCCAGCAGAGCCAAGAAGAACAGGTCTGGGATTATTTCTCAGCACGACCCAGAAACACGTGTCAGGGGATTTCAGCGACAGCACAGCAGGCACCTTGCATGGGGCCATCCAGGGTTTGAGCCCCAGCACTGCTTAGGATTCCTCCCCACCACCTCAAACCCTTGAGCACTGCCAGAATTAATTCCTGAATGCAGAGCCAGGAGTTAGCCCTGAGCACCAACAGGACCGAAAAGAGAGAGCGAGAGAGACTCGAGAAAGCAAGAGCGAGGGGGGCAGCTTTCAAAACCTGCAAGATCGCCATCAGCAAACCCCTTTTCCAGCTACTTTCACAAGATTGCGTGAGACAAGCCTCTGGCTTCCCTCCACCCTTCTTCCTGCCTCTGGCCATCCCCAAAGGGCAAGACAGACCCCCCCCACTTGCCCTCACCCCTTCCTCTCCTTGGAACATCTCAGGTCAGGAATGTGTGGGAACCCAGGCAGACCCCACATGGTTGTTTTCCCCCTTTAAGCTGCCAGGCACTGGTGGGACCCAGCTACCTTTGCCCACTCCTGAAAAACCCAGCTTTGCAGAGGGAAAGAAAATCCTATCCAAGTGCCAGGTCAAAGATCATGTGTTGAAATCAGGCTCTTGTGCTGCTCCGCTATCATGGGGCCCTGGGCTCCGAGCCTGGAGTTGGAAGTACAACGTCCCAGAAGGGCAGGGCCCAGAAGTGAATGGCTTTAGACCCAGACTCCGGAGCTATAGGGCAGCAGGGACACGCTTGCTGTGCATACCACTGCCCCAGGTTCGATCCCCGGCATCCCACAGGGTCCCTGGAGCCCCTCCATGAGTGATCCCTGAATGTAGAGCCAAGAGTCAGCCCTGAGCACTAACGCATGTGGCCTCCCAAAAAAAATATTTTAAAAAAATCGCAGCTCAGGTCTACAGGCTCCCTCCTCCCATGTAGCCCCCCATTCCTGAAAAAGCCACATACTATGACAGTCTTCTCTGTTGGGGTTTCTGGGTCACACCTGTCTGAGTGCTCAGGGACCCATACGCTGAGTCTAACATGCAAGCCAAGCACCTTCCCCACCACACCATCCCTCCAGCCTCCAGACAGGCTCCATGTCCTGGTCAGCAGAGCTCAGGACAGTTCAAAATGCCCAGACGGGGAAAGTTAGGGCATGTGTTTCCTGCAGGCCGCGGGTCTCGGTGCCACCAGGATGCCAGTGAGTGCAGCAACAAGGACAAGGCTTCCCCTCTTCTTGCCCCTGGTCCTGGTCTCCCACCAGCTCTTCCCCAGCCACTGCAGAGCAAACCCCCACCGTTGGCCCAAAACCAGCTCCTTGTGTGGCCTAGAGGAGCCCACACCCTTGGGGCCGACCCAGGCACTCAGGAAAAGCCAAACCAGAATCCCCGAGATTCTCAAAAAGCAAAATCACCGCCCACAGTGACCTGTCAACCATTACCAGTGCTGCCCCCCAGTCTGCCAGCCCAGCAAAGGTGGGTACCAGAAAGAAAAGGGGGAGGTTGTGCCCGCCCAGCCCCCCACGCACCTGCTCTGCCACGCCTGCTCCTGTGGCGCTGTTCTGGGGACCTGGCCTGGGGCTGCTCTGGCCTCTTGGGGACTGTTAAAGTCCAGGTGGGTGCCACATTGACCGGGCTGGGCCACCCTGGCACTAGCAGGGCCTCCACAGCACTGATTCATTGGGACAAAGTCCAGCGGCACCCAGGCTGAGGCCTAGGACACTGAGACACGGGTCAGACACGGGCTGTTTGCTCAGATGCCTGAGACACGGGTCAGATGCAGGCTGTTTGCTCAGATGCCTGTTCAGAAGCTGCCTTGGGCCAGCCCTGAGCTGAGCCAGGAAACCGCCAGGCCCTTCCTCCACACAAGGAAGAGGGGTGCAGGACAAGGAAAAGCAGACAGCCCTGGGCTCAGGCTGGCGCTGGCTCCTCCTGCCTGTCCCATGGGGCAATAAAACCCTTCACAGGTCAGGTCATAAGAAAGTCAATTCTTGGTTGAGTGGACAAATAGATCAACTCAACAAGAAGTATTTGCTTTTCTTCTCTGAAAGAGGAGGGGGTCAGAGGTGCGAAGAGATAGTACTGCAGGGAAGGTATTTGCCTTGCACTCGGCTTTCTCGGTTCGAGCCCTGGCATCCCACATGATTCCCCGAGTGCCACCAGGAGTAATTCCTGAGTGCAGTGCCAGGAGTAACCCTTGGGCATAGACAGGTGTGACTCAAAAAAAGCAAAAAAAAACGGGGGGGACTGAGGGCCGGAGGTAGTTTAATGGCTAGGGTGCATGCCTGGCCCACATCCAACCTGATTTGATCCCTGGAACTCTGTGCTTACCTCCCCAGCCACCCACTCTGGGTACAGCCCTGGGGCCTCTCAGTACCTCCAGCATGGCCAAGTAAACACCAGCATCACAGAGTCCCAACAGAACTGCATCCTGGGGTTCTTACACTGACCCACACAACTGGTTGACTGAGACCTCCTGAATAATGCTGGGGAGACTCCTGCCCACCTCCCCATCCCAGATAATGCCATGGTCAGAGCAGGGTTATCATGGTCAGAGCAGGTTATCAGGTTAAATAAAATAAACACTTTCCCCCCTCCATTTTGTCGAGTCTGGTGGCCCGCCCTGAGCGACCAGCCATAGCATGCGGGGCCTCGGACGCAGCTGGGGAAGCTGGAACTCCACTTTCCCCAGGCTAAACTGACCATGGGGCTCCCAGGAGGACAGATGGGTTTTTGGGAGTGGGCCCATCACCTTTGGGGGTCCCGGAAGCAGCCGGATGAGACTCTCGCCCACCACACTAGACACCACCTTCGCTGTCCGGACACTGGGATACTACCTCACGACCAGATTAACAGAGCAAAACCAGTTCGAGCCCAGGTAGGCAGCTCCCAGAAGCGGGAATCACAGGGAATTTATCAGATGGAGTCTGGGGTCGGCCCTTCCCCCCTCCATTTTGTCAAGCCTGGTGGCCCCTGCCCAGGAGCTGCCCTGGGGCCACCAGCCATAGAATGCGGGGCCTCAGATGCAGCTGGGGAAGCTGGAACTCCACTTTCCCCAGGCTAAGCTGACCATGGGGCTCCCAGGAGGACAGATGGGTTTTGGGAGTGGGCCCATCACCTCTGGGGGGTCCCGGAAGCAGCCGGATGAGACTCGCCCACCACACTAGACACCACCTTCGCTGTCCGGACGCTGGGATACTACCTCATGACCAGATTAACAGAGCAAAACCAGTTCGAGCCCAGGTAGGCAGCTCCCAGAAGCGGGAATCACTGGGAATTCGTCAGATGGAGTCAGGGGTCCATCAAAATAGTGGAAACAGTAATGTCCTTTAATGCACTGCATTCTACGATGTGCAGGAAATTTTGGCGGGAGGGAGAGATAGAGAGGAGAGAAAAGACATACAGAACCCACCAAGTAGTTGAGGTGTGGGAGGGGGATGGAGGTGGGGACATTGGTGATGGGAGATTGGTTTGGGTGGAGGGATGGGTATTGGAACACTGTAGAACCAAAACTCTACATGAACATCTTTCAATTGTATGTCTAAAATGGTGTAATAAAATTTGGGAAAAGAAAATAAATAAATAAAATAAGCACATGATAATTTGATTTGGCCTCTGCTGTGAACATTTCCCCTAGGGTGAGTTCTCCATTACACCCTGGGTAAAAGGAACTGCATAGGTCACACGAAGACGTCTCCTGGCAAGAAGCAGACTTGCATGGAAGGCACAAAGTCACATCATCGGGGGAACCTGTTTAAATCTGCAAACTCTCAGTTCCCAGGGCTCAAATATTCATGCTGACAGTGAGGGTTCAAAGCCGAGTCTCAGGTCAAATTCCATAGGTGAGCCCGAATTCTCCGGACCACGGGAGGTCCCGCAAAGCTAAGAGTTTGATCCCCAAAGGCACGGGATCCCAGAAACTGAGAGAAGTGCTCAATCCTGAAACTCAGCACAGTTCAGGGGACCACCCCGATGTTGAGGAGACAACCACGAAGGGCAGTGGGAAAAAGAAAATCCATAGACAAGCTCAAAACTACCCCCTACCCACACATACACACACAAAAAAAAAAAAAAAAACTGGCTCCAATCATTCCTTTTTTTTTTAAGTTTATGGGTCATACCCAGCAGTGCTCAGGGCTCACACTTGGCTCTACATTCAAGAATTACTCCTGGCGGGGGCTCAGGGACCACATGAAATGCTGGGGATTGAACCCAGGTCTGCTGCACACAAGGCAAAGGCCCTACCAGCTGTATTATTGCTCCGTCCTCTCACTTATTCCTTCTTCAAGAAATACAGAGCTGGGGCCGGAGCGATAGCCCAGTGGGTAGGGCGTTTGCCTCTGCACGCCGGCCTATGCTGGCCTGAGTTCGATCTCCGGCATCCCATATGGTCCCCGAGCACCGCCAGGAGTAATTCCCTGAGCAAAGAGCTAGGAGTAACCCCTGAGCATCGCCGGGTGTGACCCAAAAAGCAAAAAAAAAAAAACAGAGCTGCTTTTATATGCAAGGATCTGATGCTCATCAGTGTGGAGAGAGAAGAAGAAGGGGCTAGAAAAAATAGGACAACGGGAGGGCACTTACCTGGCACACAGGTGACCCGGGTTCAACTCCCCAACATCCCATAGGGTCCCCTGGGCCCCTCCAGGAGTGATGCTTGAACTTAGAGCCAGAAGTGAGCTCTGAGTACTACTGGATCACTTGTCTTCCTGTTGTTCATCGATTTGCTCGATCGGGAGCCAGTAACATCTCCATTCATGGGGAATGAGGTCCATTATTGTTACTGTCTTTGGCATATCAAATACACCATTGGGTATCACTGTATCGCTGTATCACTGTATCACTGTATCACTGTCTTCCCGTTCATCATCGATTTGCTCAAGCGGGCCCCAGTAACATCTCCATATGTCCTGTCTCATGCTAGTAGAGCCCAAGGCATCTGCTTGCTCCAGGAACATAAAGAGCCTCAATCCATTCCAGAATGAGGTCTATAATTGCTACTGGTATTTGGCATATATATCAAATACAACACGGGTAGCTTGCCAGGCTCTGCCGTGCAGGTAGCATACTCTTGTAGACATCTCTAAGTCCAGCATTTATTGATGAACCGCTGGCCGCTTCCGGCCGCGCAAGCCAGCACTAATAGGCTGGTCTGCTGGGTGGAAGTCTGACGAGAGAGAAGTCGGATGTGGAAAATGGAGGCCCTCATGGAGTGGGGGGTCTTCTGGCTTGTTGCGAGGCTCTGCTGGGATGGTGGGCCAGGGCTAGAACCCACCATCCCTCCCGGGCGCCTCGTGAGCGGCTGGTCACAGGGAGAGCCAGTAGCAGCTCTGCCCCATGTCTGCGAGTCATACACCATTGGGTATGGCCCAAAAATCAGAGAGACAGAGAGCGAGAGAGAGACAGAAACAGAGACAGAGAAAGAGAGAAAAATTGTTTTTTTTTTAAATTTTTTTATTTTATTTTTTAACAACTACAAAAATGTTCATCTTTGGATTTTGGCCATACAGTGTTCCAGCACCCATCCCTCCACCAGTGCCCATTTCCCACCACCAATATCCCCAATTCCCTCCCCGTCCCTAGCCTGCCTCCATGGCAGGTTCTCCATCTCTTTTCTCTCTTTCTCTTTCTCTCTCTCTCTCGAGAGAGAGAATTGTGATCTAGTTCCACAACAAAATTCTAAATTCTACTCAGCAATGAAAAGAGATGGAATCTGGCAGTTTGCTGCACTCAGTTAGAAGCAGAGGGTGTCAGAGCTGACTGCAGTGGACCAGGAGAAAGAGGAAATAGCAGAGCAGCCTGCTCACGCCAAAGCATAAAGGGACACAGCAAAGCGTACAGGTAATGTCCAGAGAGAAAAGTGGAGATTCTGCCAGTAGAACCAAGGTTGCCAAGGAGGAAAGGGGGAAGGTGATTCTAGACCAGTAAATGGGGCCAGACAGGCCAGAGGAGAGGACACTTGTCTTGCATGTGGACGACCCAAATTCAATCTTTGGCATCCCATAGGGTCCCCTGAGCACCGCCGAGAGTGATCCTTGAGCACAGAGCAGGAGTGAGCCTTAAGCACTGCTGAGATATGCCAAAAAACAAAACCCAAGAACATGAAAATAGTTGTAAATGATGTTCCCTCAATAAAAGTAATGGAGGGGCTGGAGGCGATAGCACAGCGGGTAGGGCATTTGCCTTGCACACAGTCAACCCAGGTTCGATCCCCAGCATCTCATATGGTTCCTCGAGCACCACCAGGAGTAATTCCTGAGTGCAGAGCCAGGAGTAATCCCTGAGCATTGTTGGGTATGACCCAAAAATAAATAAATGTGTTAAAAAATAATAACTGGAGGAGAAACTGCGTGAATTAAAAAGCAGTGGATGGGGGCTGGAGCGATAGCCCAGCGGGTAGGGCGTTGCCTTGCACGTGGCCAGCCCATGCCGGCCCGAGTTTGATCCCAGCGTCCCATATGGTCCCCCGAGCACTGCCAGGAGTAACCCCTGAGCATTGCCGGGTGTGACCCAAAAAGTAAAAAAAAAAAAAAAAAAAAAGCAGTGGAACCATCAGATGGTCCAGCAATTCGTCCCTGAGATCTCCTACTCAGAGCACACAATGACAACAAAACTCCGGCTCTGTTCACAGAACTGAGGCTTTGAGGGCACAGGGGGCAGCAAGGCTCACAAATTATAGTGGGTGCTGGTACTCCAGAGGTGAAAATGATAACATTATACCCTTAGGGGCTGGAGCAATAAGTACAGTGGGGAAGGAGCTTATATTGCATGCAGCTGACCAGAGTTTGATTCCCGAATTCCATATGGTCCCTGAGCCCTGCCGGGAGTCATTCCTGAGCACAGAGCCAGGCATAACCCCTGAGCATCACAGGTATGGCCTGAAAATAAAACAAACATATCCCTTAACTGTTAAACATTTACCCTCTTAGAAACCAACTTTACCTCAATAAAAGGTCAATTTAAAACTAAAAAAAAATCTTACAAAGATCAAATGAATTATAACACAGAAATTACATCACAGCACCTTGGGCCCAAGTGATAGTACAGCAGGTTGGGCACTTACTTTTTATGTGGCTGGCCTGTGTTCTATCCCTGGCACTCCATAGGGTTCCCTCAAGCACCACCAGGAGAGTGATCCCTAAGTGCACAGCTAGGTGTAAGCCCTGAGCATCGCCAGGAGTGACACACACACACACACACACACACACACACACACACACACACACACACACACAAGATACTGCAGCTCTTCGGAAGTAGTAGGAGAATAAATGAGTGAAAGAACCAAGCACATGCTCTGCATTCCATTATGATTTGCTAAATAAATGAATGAGGAACATGGTCTACCAGACACTGGGCTAATGGCTTGCACATGGGAAAGGTCCAATGTACATGGTTGTTGTCACTGTCGTTGTTTAAATGAGCCACTTTCTTTGGCCAGAGAGATAGTCTAGGGGTTAAGGTACTTACCTTGCATGTGACTGGCCTGTTTGAGCCCCAGCACCTTATGAGTGGCCCCTGAGCACACAGCCAAGAAGTAGCTCCTGAGTCCCACCAGGTGTGGCCCAAGTCTTCCCAAGAAGGCAAAAATCGTTCCTCTCTAGGTTGCTTGGGGTACAAGAATGCTGCTTGGTTGAGAATTGGAAGATGTAATCTGAGGTAAATTCTGTTCTTCCCACTCTCGCCGTGATCATTCATCACAGTCACAGCTCGTCTGCCCCCCCGCCCTCCTTGTCCATGTCCACTGTCCAGTGGCATCAGTCAAGAGTTTGCTCACTTCGCGGCTCGGGAAGCTGGAACTTGGCTCTCCCCAGGCTAAGCTGACCATGGCACCCCAGGAGGACAGATGGGTTTTGGGAGTGGGCCCATCACCTCTGGGGGGTCCCGGAAGCAAGCCCACCACATTAGCCGCCATATTCACTGTCTGGACGCTGACCATGAGGCCCCTAAGTTGCTTGCGGCCGCTTGCAGCCACGCGGTCCATCAAACTAGTGGAAACAGTTATGTTCTTTAATGTACTGCATTCTACGATGTGTAGGAAAGGTAGGCGGGAGGGAGAGATAGAGAGGAGAAAAAAGACATACAGAACCCGCCAAGCAGTTGAGGTGTGTGGGTGGGGGAGGGATGTGGGGGGGCATTGGTGATGGGAGATGGGCTCGGGTGGAGGGATGGGTATTGGAACACTGTAGAACCAAAACTCTACATGAGCATCTTGTAGTTGTATGCCTAAAAGTGGTGTAATAAAATTTGAAGGGGAAAAAATAAATAAATAAATAAATAAATAAATAAATAAATAAATAAATAAATAAATAAAAGAGTTTGCTCACTTAAGTGGCAAAAACTGCTAGTCCAGAAAATAGAAGTATTTCCCCAAAAACATGGTGACCAGAGGAGGAAAATCCATCCCAGTACTTGGGAGCAAGACTTTGTCCACAAGAGCAAGGGTGTCAGTAAGAGCCAAGTGATCTACTGAACACAAAAAATGCGGTCATTTAAAAATTCACTCCTGGGGCCGGAGTGATAGCCCAGTGGGTAGGGCATTTGCCTTGCACGCTGCCGGCCTGTGCCAGCCCGGGTTCGATCCCCGGCATCCCATATGATACCCCGAGCACCGCCAGGAGTAATTCCTGAGTGCAGATCCAGGAGTAACCCCTGAGCATCGCCGGGTGTGACCCAAAAAGCAAAAAAAAAAATCACTCCAGGGGCCAAGTGAAAGGACAGCGAGGTGAGTATTCACCTTGCATGCAGCTGACCTGGGTTTGATCTTTGACACTTCGTATTGTCCCCCGAGCATCATCAGGAGTGATCCCTGAACAGAGATCCAGGAGTAAGACCTGAGGTCAGCTGGATGTGACCCAAGACCACCAGAAAAAATAAATAAGATTTCTTTAAGGGCCACAGACAGAGTACAGCAGTTAGGCTACTTGCCTTGTACACAGCCAACCAGATTATACCCCCAGCATCCCATAATGTCCCTGAGCACCACCAGGAATAATTCCTGAGTGCAGAGCCAGAAGTAAGTAACCCTGAGCACTACTGGGTGTAGTCCAAAACCAAAATAATTAAAAATTAAAAATAAAAATAAAGGGGTCAGAGCAATAGTATAGTGGCAAGGTATTTGCTTTGCACAGGGCCGACACAGGTTTAATCCCCAGCCTCCCATATGGTCCCCTGAGCACCACCAGGAGTACTTCCTGAGTGCAGAGCCAGGAGTAACCCCTGAACATAGCTGGGTGTGACCCCCCCAAAAAATTAATTAATTAATTAAAATAAATATTTAGGATAGAGAAGGGACGTGTAAGACAATGATAGTTGGGAATGATCATTCTAGACAGGAACTGAGTGCTGAAAGTAGGTAAAGGGTAATCCCTGATCAGTATCTGTATTGTAAACCATAAGGCCCAAAAAGACAGGGAGAGAGAGAGAGAGAGAGAGAGAGAGAGAGAGAGAGAGAGAAACTGTCTGCCATAGAGGCAGGCAGGGAAACTGGACATTGGTTGTAGGAAATGTGCACTGGTGAAGGGACGGGTGATGGAACATTATTTAAGTGAAAGCCAATCATGAACAATTTTAACTGTATATCTCACTGTGATTCAATTAAAAATAAACACATAAAATAATTTAAATAAACAAAAAATTCACTCTAGGGGAGCGACAGTGCAGCGGGTAGGCCGTTTGCCTTGCACACAGTGACCCTGGGTTCAATCCCCAGCATCCCATATGGCCCCCGAGAACTGCCAGGAGTAATTCCTGAGTGCAGAGCCAAGAGAGACCCCTCAGCTGCTGGGTGTGACCCAAAAAGCCTAAAAAACCCTTACTCTGGGGTTAGAGAGAGAGGACAGCAAGTAAGGCTGTCCTCTTGCCTTGCCTGTGGCCAGCCCTGGTTCTAGCCCCAGCAGCCTGTATTATTGCAGGAGCACCACCATGAGCGATCCCTGAGCCCAGAGCCAGGAGGAGGTCCTGAGCACTGCCGGGTGTGGCCATGTAACATCACTATCAAAAATTTCATTCCATGTGTCAGCAGTGATGATAAATGCAGCGCTGATACCATATTACACGGCGATAAGTTGATCCCACCTGCTGTTTACCTCCTCACATTCATGTCTGCCTCTCTGCCCCTCCACCTGTCCATCCAGAAAGTTGGACATCCTTGGCCAGTACACCCCTCACCCCTGTTGTTCCACACAGAGAAACAACCCAAATGTGCTCAGCCTCATCCCTAAAGATGCTGGCAGGACCTCCTCATCTGCTTCTCCACACTCAGAGCCAAGAGTCCCGGGATGCCGCGTTAACCACCAGGCCACCTCCACAGGAGCCACTTAGGAGTCAAAAAAAGACCAAAGTCAAGCATCTATTTCTTTTTTTTTTTTTTTAATTTTTTATTATACCACCGTGAGACATACAATTACAAAGGTGTTCATAATTGGTTCTTGGTAATACAGTATTCCAGCACCCATCCCTCCACCAGTGCCCCATTTCCACCACCAATGTACCCCCACCCCCTCCCGCCCACCCCCAGGCTGCCTCAATAGCAGGTACCCCTGTCTCTCTTTCTCTCTCTGTCTCTCTCTCTGTCTCTGCATCTCTCTCCCTCTTATTTTATACATTGTGGCTAGCCCTGCAGATATTTAGAGTTTATCACTTAAGTCTCTTTGTATATATTCAATGGTGAGTTTTAATCTGCCATTACCATTTCCCACATTTAGTAAAACACTGGTATCTATTTATATCCTATTAATGAATGCTGTCATTCTATATCTGTCCTTTTCCTTCTGACTAATTTCACTCAGCGTGATAGTCTCCATGTCCATCATTTGCAGGTAAATTTCATAATTTTGTCTTTTTGCCCCATGTCTGAGAGTCTCTGGACCAGCATACCTGGGCCGGATTGAGGAAGAAACTGCTCCAGGGTGGGTGTCGATGATCCGGGCTGTGATGGGCTGGTCGGCTGGGTGGAGTTCTGATGAGAGGGAAGTCCAATGTGGAAAATGGCGGCGCCCATGGAGGTGGGTGGGGGTCGTCTGGCTTGTTGTGAGGTTCTGCCGGGGTGGTGGGCCAAGGCTGGAGCCCAGCATGCCTCCCGACTGCCTCATGAACGGCTGGGCACAGGGAGAGACAAAGAACCGCTCTGCCCCATGTCTGAGAGTCTCTGGACCAGCATACCTGGGCCGGATTGAGGAAGAAACTGCTCCAGGGTGGGTGTCGATGATCCAGGCTGTGATGGGCTGGTCGGCTGGGTGGAGTTCTGATGAGAGGGAAGTCCAATGTGGAAAATGGCGGCGCCCATGGAGTGGGTGGGGGGCGTCTGGCTTGTTGTGAGGTTCTGCCGGGGTGGTGGGCCAAGGCTGGAGCACACCATGCCTCCCGACTGCCTCATGAACGGCTGGGCACAGGGAGAGCAAGGAACCGCTCTGCCCCATGTCTGAGAGTCTCTGGACCAGCATACCTGGGCCGGATTGAGGAAGAAATTGCTCCAGGGTGGGTGTCGATGATCCGGGCTGTGATGGGCTGGTCGGCTGGGTGGAGTTCTGATGAGAGGGAAGTCCAATGTGGAAAATGGCGGCGCCCATGGAGTGGGTGGGGGGTCGTCTGGCTTGTTGTGAGGGTTCTGCCGGGGTGGTGGGCCAAGGCTGGAGCCCAGCATGCCTCCCGACTGCCTCATGAACGGCTGGGCACAGGGAGAGCAAAGAACCGCTCTGCCCCATGTCTGAGAGTCTCTGGACCAGCATACCTGGGCCGGATTGAGGAAGAAACTGCTCCAGGGTGGGTGTCTGCGCGTGTGGGCGTCGGCGGTGGGTTGGGGAGTATGGGGGGCGCCCTGGGGGGTGGGGGGGGTGGTGGGGTGGGGGTGGGCCGGTGGGCCCAGCCCGTGTCGGTGGGGGGGAGGGACCGCTCGCCCCTGGGTCTGACCAGCTCTGCGGTTGAGGAGATTCTGGGTGGGTGTCTGGGCTGTGTGGGCTGGTCGGCTGGGTGGGTTCTGTGGAGGGAAGTCATGTGGAAAATGGCGGCGCCCTGGGGGGGGGGGTCGTCTGGCTTTGTGGGGTTCTGCGGGGTGGGCCAAGGCTGGGCCACATGCCTCCGACTCCTCAGACGGCGGGCCAGGGAGAGAAGGAACCGCTCTGCCCCATGTCTGAGAGTCCTGGACCAGCATACCTGGGCCGGATTGAGGAAGAAACTGCTCCAGGGTGGGTGTCGATGATCCGGGCTGTGCCCAGCCGTTCATGAGGCAGTCGGGAGGCATGGTGGGCTCCAGCCTTGGCCCACCACCCCGGCAGAACCTCACAACAAGCCAGACGACTCCCCCACCCACTCCATGGGCGCCGCCATTTTCCACATTGGACTTCCCTCTCATCAGAACTCCACCCAGCCGACCAGCCCATCACAGCCCGGATCATCGACACCCACCCTGGAGCAGTTTCTTCCTCAATCCGGCCCAGGTATGCTGGTCCAGAGACTCTCAGACATGGGGCAGAGCGGTTCCTTGCTCTCCCTGTGCCCAGCCGTTCATGAGGCAGTCGGGAGGCATGGTGGGCTCCAGCCTTGGCCCACCACCCTGGCAGAACCTCACAAAGCCAGACGACCCCCACCCACTCCATGGGCGCCGCCATTTTCCACATTGGACTTCCCCTCTCATCAGAACTCCACCCAGCCGACCAGCCCATCACAGCCCGGCTCCGCATGCAGCGGCCGCTGCGGTTCATCAATAAAGGCTTTATTTGGAGGTGTTTATAGAGTATGCCTCCCTGCACGGCAAGCCTAGCAAGCTGCCCGTGTTGTATCTGATGTGCCAAATGCCAGTAACAATTATATTAGATCATTCTCATGACCTAATATAATGGTTTGAGGCTCTTTATGTTCCTGTACCAAGCTGATGCCCTTGGCTCTACAGCATGTGACAGGACATATTGAGATATTACTGGTGCCCGCTCTAGCAAATAGATGATTAACGGGAAGATCGTGGATCGTGATCGCGATCGTCTTTTATGACAGCTGCATAGTATTCCATAGTGTAGATGAACCACAGTTTCTTTAGCCAGTCCTCTGTTCTCGGGCATTTAGGTTGTTGGCCTCGGCAGAAGGTGGAACTACAAGCCTCTATTTCTGAAGGAAGTGAAAGCGGCATGACGAGATGATGGAGCAAGTTCTTTTCTGAGCACGCCCGGCATACCGTCACCAAGGCATGGACGAATGTTTGCTTTGCTTTTAATTTGTTCTTAATTTGTAATCCCAGCGATGCTCAGGGGTTACTCCTGGCATTGCACTCAGGAATTACTCCTGGTGGTACTCGGGAACCCTATGAGATGCCGGGGGTTGAACCAGGGTAGGCCACATGCAAGGCAAACACCCCTCTCCACTGTGATGTCACTCTGCCCCCTCGGGCTGATGTTTTCTGGGCCAAGACTCCCCTAAATGAATATTACAAATTCCCTGCATGCCAGGGGAAACAGTTGCTCCTGGGATGGACCTAGCATGTGGGAAGGGGTGAGAGAGTCTGGCTGGGAGGAGAAACAAGGAGCCTGGTGGGTATTTTATTCTTATATTGAGTAGCTCGGCCCAGCCCAGGCATGATCCCCAGCCGAGAGGCCGCCGTCAATCCTCTGGCTCTTCAAAATATCTAGGTCAGTGAGAACGATCACAAGGCCTTCGGGGGCTATTTTTAACTTGAATAAAATCTTTTAGGAAAAAAAATGCAGAGCTGACAGCACAGGGAAACACAGAAAATTAGATGGGAACCTTGAGTAGAAGCCACAGTAGGGGGTGTCTGCCTTGCTCCTGGCCAACCCAGGTTCAACCCTCAGCACCCAGAGGGTCCCCCCGACCAAGTCAGGAGTTGCCCCAAGCACTACCGGTGTGACCCCAAAATAAACACATTTCGTCCCGGGGCAGGGGAGACAGCCCAGGATGAGGGGCGCAGGTAAAGTATCCAGCCAGCCCAGTTCCAGCCCGTTTCACACGTCCCCACCCAATCCCCAGCAAAGCCTGGTGCAGCCCTGGATGCCCCCAAGTATTGCCAGGGAGAACTGGGTATCCCCAATACCGCATCCTGGGACCCTTGGCTTGAACCAAGGTTAGCAGGGACATGGGGCCAGCAGGGAGAATTCCTCTCACCCACAAGCCATGGAGACAGACCCCATTTCTCTGTCCTGCACCTTCCCCTCATCCTTCCAATAAGTGTCCAGTGAGAACACGCCCAGCAGCTGGACACTGACTAGTGCCTGTCCTCCCTCATCTCTCTCCTCCAACAGAGACTCTGTGCTCACCACATGTGGCCGATGCCCCCAGCTGGCAGAGCCGGAGTGCCAAACAGAGACTCCTGGAGAAGACAGGGGACATCCTGGAGTGGGCAGCAGCTGCAGTCAAGCCCCATGGCAGTGGGCAGCAGGTGGGCCAGCAGAGAAGCAGTGCTCCATGGGGCTCTCTGCCCAGGCCGAGCTGCTGAGAGAGAGAAGGAAAAAGAAGAAATGGTTTAAAAATAAAGCCATGTTTGCATGTTCACATGCATGTACACACATGCACGAACACACATACTCGCACACATGCTTGCACACACACATGCATGTACACACCATCCCTTCATAGGCCAGGCAGAGGATGGCAGGAACCTTGGTGAGAGGCAGGAAACTGACCCCTCAGGTATAGCTGGAGCGAACAGAAAGTGGCAAATGCCAAGGAAATCAGCGTGGAGAAGAGTCACCTCATGAAAATTCAAAAACGGAACTGCCGGCAGGTCACTGATCTCACTTTGGGCATCTGTCCTAGATACCAAGGGAGGGTCCCCCTCCTCTCTCTCTGGAAAGGGGGCCGTTCTTGCAGGCTCTCTCTCTTTTCTCTCCAACTCTCTTTCTACACCACTGTCTCTTTCCTCCCTCCCTCTTTCTCCCTTTCTCTCCCTCCTCTCCTCTCCCTCCCCTCCTCAAAAAAAAAAAAAAAAAGAAGAAAAAAAGACTAAGGAGGGATGTGCCCACCCAGAAACCCCAGAGCACCATTTGGGACGAGCAAGAGATCCAGGGTTCAACATAACACAGCCTCGCCTACAATGGGGCCTTGGCCCCCAAAAGGGAAGGAAATCGGGGCAGGAGAGACAGCTCCAAGGCCATGGGCACAGGTTTTGTACACAGGAGACCTAGGTTAGATCCTCAGCATCACATATGGTCCCCCAGGCCAGGAGTGATCCCTGAGAGCAGAGCCAGGTTCAGCCCTGAGCACGGCTGGGAGTGTATCAAAATGAACAAGAACCAAAATTAATTAATGGATAGATAGATAGATGGATGGATGGATGGATGGATGGATGGATGGATGGATGGATGGATGGATGGATAGAGTAGATAGATAGATAGATAGATAGATAGATAGATAGATAGATAGATAGATAGATAGATAGATAGATAGATAGATAGATAGATAGATAGATGATAGATGGATAGATGGATAGATGGATAGATGGATGGATAGATGGATAGATAGACAGACAGACAGACAGACAGCAGATAGATAAACCCACTGAAGAAAGCTTTTCTTTGTACAATAAGTCTCTGGGGGAATGATGTGCTTCTCCGAAAAGGTGTGAATGACCTCCAAAACCTCACCCATTTTCAGCAGCCCCTTACGAGGGTACCAGACAGTGCCTGCTAAGCAGTGGGTCCAGAAACCAAATGTAAGTGTAAGCGTCTTTGATGAAAAATATGCTTATGTTTGTCTGGGGTTTTTCTTCTTCGGAAGGGAAATGAGAGTGTTGTTAAAACACCATAATCCAGAAGGCAAAGGAGAAAGGTCTGACCAGCTCTTGTGTCCAGGCCCTAAGCTTCACCCACACATTCCTCTCTTGGATTCTTCTAGAAGCAGAATACCAGGAATTGTGCAAGGCCCAGAGAGGACAGAACCTCCCAGAACCTTTTATCACTTAGTTGCTCTCTCTCTGCTTCTGTTTCTCTTACTATAAACTAAGATAAATCTCACACACTCATACACACACACACACACACACACACACACACACACACACACACACACAGACAGAAACTGCTTTGCCAGAATGACAAGAGAAACTAAATCAACATTATCAGATATTATTGTGTGGGCGTAAGAGTTCATCAATTGCATGTTTATACCACCTAAAGTCACAATCAGAATTAAAAAAGAACCTGAAGATTGGGAGTGATAGAACAGCAGAAAGGGCATGTGGCCGAGCAGGGGGCATCCCGTGTGGTCCCCTGAACACCGCCAGGAGTAATTCCTAATTGCAGAGCCAGGAGTAATCCCTGGGACAGGTATGGCCCCAAAGCAAAGTAATGAAAATAAGTAACAATAGGATCAGCATGGTCCAGCAAAGCCGCAGGGTTTGTGTTGTTGCTAAATAAATCAGCTCCATAAAAACATCAGTGGGGGGGCCAGAGCGATAGTCCAGCGGGGAGGGCATTTGCCTTGCACCGCAGCCAACCCGGGTTCAATCACCGGCATCCCATATGGTCCCCTGAGCACTGCCAGGAGTAAGTCCTGAGCAAAGAGCCAGGAGTAACCCCTGAGCATGGCGGGTGTGACCCAAAAAAAAAAAAAAAAGAAGAATCAGTGGTAAGGGGCCTGACGTGAATGCAGCTGACCTTAGCCACTGTACTAGCTCCAGCCCCACGTAGGATCTCATGGTTTCTTTCTTGCTGCTCCTATCCCTCTGCTGTGCTGCCATGCGCTGAGGTCTCAGGAGAACTGAGCAGCTACAG
>JAJIBD010005836.1:0-50000 GCA_021461705.1 Cryptotis parvus | reverse complement strand
CTGAGCAAGAAAAGGGGGCTTAAGATTTGAAAGGAAGGGCTTGGCGGAGAACCAAGAGCCAGCCAGAGCCAGACAAAGGAGGCGGCAGGAGGGAGAAATAGAAAGAGAGAAGGAAAAAGAAGTGGAAACGGCACAGGCGTACCTGTTGGTCAGGGGGGCACTTTCCGGCCACTCTGGTCAAGTCACTTACACCCATGCCACCATCTCCCTAAAGGCAAAAGTGCCATTAAGGGCTTGTTCCTGCATAGGGGCCCGCCACTGATTCCTTCCCAAGTTACTCCATAGAAAGAGAAGGGAAATCTGTCATTCCGACAGCCAAAGGCAGGTGATCCATTGGGAGCTAATGTCCAGTGGCTAATTCGCCCATTTTCCTCCTCAGGTCCCACCCCGTGGTGCCAGGGCAAGTTGCCCACATTTGGGACCATGATGGATTAGAGAAAGGTGGCCATGAATGAGTCTCTCAGAGGCTCCAGAAGCTGGAGAATTCTCGGGATGAAAATGTTGAGCAGACAGGAACTTCACTCCCTCCCTCCCACTGAGGAATCCCCCTCTAGCTCATTCTCCCTTTGATCAGAAGGTGCCAGAACGCCTCTGGCTTGGGGTGGGGGAACAACTCCACATTTCCCAGGCCACAGTCCCCACCCTGGATCTCCCTCCCTTTACCTCCTCCCCAGGGAGCTGACCTCCACCCCGTCTTCAAGATAGTCCCAGAAAGCTCCATTTCTAAGAGGAAAGGCTTAAGCCCCAGCACCACTGAGAGTGACCCCAGCACAGAGCTGGCATAAAGCACCACCTGGGTGTGGCCCAAAGACCTGAAAGAAAGGGAGGGGCGTGGCAAGAGCCCTGTGAGAGCCACACAAAAATTAAGATTAGCTAAAGTTAACTGTTCTCAGGGTCAAAGCAATGGTCCAGCAGGGGTAGCCGGAGCGATACAGCACATTGGAGAGGGCATTTGCCTTGCACGCAGCCAACCCGGGTTCAATCTCCAGCATCCCATATGGTCCTCTGAGCACCGTCAGGAGTAATTTCTGAGCCCAGAGCCAGGAGTAACCCCTGAGCATTGCCGGTGTGACCCAAAAACAAAAAAAAAAAAAAGTCCATCAGGTAGCGGGCTTACCTTGCAGATAGTCCACCTGGGTTCAATCTCCCAACCTCTGCCAGGAGTTAAGTCCTGAGCACTGCCAGGTTTTCACCCCCAAAAAAAAAAAACTCACTTATTCCCAATTGCAGGTTGCTAAGCAGGAAAACACCTGCTTTGCATGCATGAGGGCCATGCTGTACTCCTTCCCCCAGACTAGCTCAGCAAAGCGGGAGAGCAGGTCTAGACACCAGCAAAAGCATGTGCAAAGGACCTGTGGCAGGGGCAAAAGGGCACCAGTGAGGAGTAGGGGGCTCTAGAGGCAGGACACACCCCTGTTATTACAAGGCCACATGGTAAAGTGGGTAGGTGGGGGGGCAGAGGGCTTGGTCAGGGACCCTCATACCTGTTCTCAGTACCCAGTTGTGTGTTTCTGTGGCAGTGGAAATAGCCCACGGGAAGGAGCTGGTCGCCCTCTTAGCCCCACAGCCAGAAGGTCTCCTTGTTTGCTCCCCAGACCACCAGTGGCAGCATCACCTGGGAACTGGCCGAAACTCACATTCTCGTGCCCCACTTACAGAACCAGTAACCATGGGAACAAACCGGGAAACTGATGGGTTTGTCTGGGGGATGGAACCCACCCCCGCATCTCACATCAGAGTTTGGGCTCTTCCACCAAGCCACCGGCACCAACCAGTCAAGTGAAGCCGATGCAGTGAAGAAGAGCTGGACCAGCCCACGTGGATGGGCCTGGAGTCCCGGTGAGAATGGAAGGAACAGAGTTAGTTGGCTGCTGAAGTTACTTTTCTTTCCATTGAGAAGACACCAGCGTAGACAGACCGTCCTCGGCAACGCAGCCCTAGCAGGAACTCCAGGAGAGCGAAGAGGAAGCAGAGGGAGGGAGGTAACAAGGATGCCTTCACAAAGTCGCTGCACAGCTGTGTCAGCACCAACCAGCCCAGCCTCTGAGGGTGCCATGGGCCAGTGCCCCAGCTCCCATGACCTGATCCTTGGTTTGTTCTTTCCGTGTGTGTGTGTGTGTGTGTGTGTGTGTGTGTGTTTGAGCCACACTCGTTTTGTTCAGGTGTCACTCCTGGTTCTGCACTCAGGAATCACTCCTGCCGGTGCTCTGGGAACCCTATGGGATGCCGAGGATGGAACCCAGGTCGGCCACGTGCAAGGCAAACGCTCTCCCCACTGTATTTACTCTCTCTCCAGCCCCCCATGTGTTATTCTTTAGTCTTCCCCAGGCCTTGGTCAGAGGAGTCAGTGTCCAGCCTGGGCTGCACCTTTGCACGCAGTGTCCAGACATCACTAAGCTGCTTGAGTTTTCTTTCTCCGCGCCGAGAGGGGGACGGGAAACTTGGTACTGAGAGTGCTGAGGAGGTGCCTGCAGCTCCCAAACTAACACCCCTGTATCTCTGCAGGGCGAGCGAGGCGTAACTCTGGGGCCTCACGCAACAAGAGCAGGAGAGAGGACGGATAATTAGATACTGACACGGGAGAGGAAGCAAAGGCTGGGCCCTTCGCCCTCCTTTTATCAGTAGCTCGCAGGTGGTCGTGCAAACCCGCGTGCCCACCAGAATTCTCGGCAACAGCACGTTTCTCCGGCCGGCTGGGCCTCCTGCTGGGCAGTCAGGGCGCAAGCTCCAGACATGGGGGCGCTGTCTGGGGGCGGGGAGCATGTGGCAGTCGGGAAGAGGTCCCCCGGGGGGGGCAATCCGGCCACCCTACCTCGAAAGGCCAGACTGGCCGGGGCCACGTCCACCGCGGCCGCGGGCGGCGTCCAGTTCGCACCGCAGCGCGGCGCGCTATCCCGCCACACACCCCGGGGTTGGGTGGCCGGCGCCCACCCTGGGGCTATCATGGGGACCTCGGGGCCGGGTAAGGTCACACCAGCACAGCCACGTCCCGGGCAAGCGAGGGCCACTAATGCACGCGGCACTGGTTCGCGCAGGGGCTGAGGTCCGTTCGCCACAGGGTCGGCCGGGCCACGCCCAGTCCCGGACTGACGTCGCCCCCGCCCCACCCAGCCCCGCCCCTATCAAGCCCCGCCCACTTGGGGCCGCATCTGCCCCTCCCCTTCTCAAACCTCGCCCACTCCTGGGCCTGGCCACGTCACGCCCCACCAGGCCCCGCCCCTGTTCGTACTGCGACCAGGTCCCGCCCAAACCCGGTATGACCCTCCCCGCCCAGGCCCCGACCCTGCCCAGACCTAGAACTGGTCTCGTTCAGCTTATGCCCTGTCCCGGATCAGGTCCCGCTCGGGGACTTGGAGCTGTGTCTTCTGCGTCCAGCAGCTACTTCTCCCTGTCTTGGAGCCGCTCCACCCGAGGTGCAAGGGGCTATTCCTGGGACTCTTGCACCTCAGTCCCTACCCCCACCCCCACCCGCCTGTTCCGACCCCAAAGGAGAAAAAAATGAAAAGTAAATCAATTACAACGGACGAACTTTCTTTTTTTGCAGGGTGGCAAGGATCAGAAGTCACTGCTGGCAGTGCTCAGGAGATCCTGTCTGGTGTCCGGGGCGTTGGCGGGGGACGCCTGCAAGGCCCGTCCTGGTGTTTTTTTTGGTTTTGTTTTGTTTTGTTTTGTTTTTCGAGGAGCCCACACGTAGTGATGCTCAGGGCTTACTCCCTGGAGGCACACAGGGGACCAGGTGGGTTGCTTAGATCGAACCAGGGCTGGTAGTGAACAAGGCAACAGGCAAATGCCTTCCACTATCACTCTGGCCCAACATTTTATTTTTTGAGATGGACTTTTTGGGAACAAATCTGGAGATTTTTAAAAAGCTGCCTGGGAGGGGTTTATTTAACTCTCCATGCCAAACGTCCAAGGAAGGGCTTTCTTGCCTGCATTCTTGGAGCCTCATTCTCTCACGCTTCCAAGAACTTTTGAATGGGAAAACTCTGCAGCAAAGATTACTCCTGAGAGAAAGAGAGAAAAGAGATGGAGAACCTGCCACGGAGGCAGGCTGGGGAGGGGAGGGTATCGGGGACATTGGTGGTGGGAGGTGGGCACTGGTGGAGGGATGGGTGCTGGAACACTGTATGGCTGAAACCCAAACATGAACATTTTTGTAATTGTCAAAAAATAAATAATAAATAAATTTAAAAAAAAATTACTCCTGATTCCCCCAATCCCCTGCCCCCATCCCCATACAAAAGACTTTCAATTAAAGTCAGGCCACAGATTTCATGTGGTCATGCTCCTGTCACCCCTGCTGTGCCCGGCACAGAGTAAAAACACTCTGCAACAATTCAGAACCCACATTAGGGACGGGAGCAGTAGTGCAGTGGGGAGAGCATTTGCCTTGCACACAACTGATCCAAGTTCCATACCCAGCATCCCATAAGGTCCCCTGAGCCAGGAGTAACCTCAGAGCATCACTAGGTGTGACCCCAAACAAAAAAAACAAGCAAAAAAGAACCCGCATCATTGTTAAGAAGAGAGGGATAGTGAAGAAAAGCACAACATAATATAACAAAATATTTTAAAGTGGGAAGATCTGGGCGGAGCGATAGCCCAGCGGGTAGGGCGTTTGCCTTGCACGCGGCTGGCCTGTGCCGGCCTGGGTTCGATCCCCGGCATCCCATATGGTCCCCCGAGCACCGCCAGGAGTAATTCCTGAGTGCAGAGCCAGGAGTAACCCCTGAGCATCACCGGGTGTGACCCAAAAAGCAAAAAAAAAAATAATAAAGTGGGAAGATCTCTGTAGCAACAATAGCCAAATAGTTATCTCCCCCTGGTATCAGAGAATGATTATCCTGGGAAGATGATTTCCGGAACTGGAAGCTTCTAAAGATACCCAATGCTTTCCTTTAATTGCTGGGTGTAAGTGTTTGGGCCAGGGACCCAACTGGGAACAGCCACAGACAGGAGGAACCGGGTTTGATCCTGAACACTACCAGGACTGATCCCTGAGTGCAGTGCCAGGAGAAGCCCCCTGAGCGCCTTTGGATATAGCCCAATCCTCTCCCCCTAAAAGCTGTCTCCATTGCTGTCTGTACAATCTGACATTGACACCTGACACCTACCTACAGATGGCTTCGTCCTGACTGAATAGGGTAAAAGAGAAAGGAAAGGATAGGAAAAGAAAGGAGAAGCAAAGCAAAGCAAAAGCAAAGAAATAAAGTTAAAATGAAACAAAAGAAAAAGAGAAGAGAAGAGAAGAGAAGAGAAGAAAAAAAAAGAAAAGAAAAAGAAAATAAAAGAAAGGAAAGGAAACGAAGAAAAGAAAAGAAAAGAAAAGAAAAGAAAAGAAAAGAAAAGAAAAGAAAAGAAAAGAAAAGAAAAGAAAAGAAAAGAAAAGAAAAGAAAAAAGACAATTCCTTAATTCTTCAAAGTTCTTCCAGGGAGAGTCTGGTAAGCAGCGCTCAGGAATGGAACTTGCCCCCTGGTTGCACACCCCGCTGGGCAACGCTGCACACCTCAAGATGACCACGAGGTGGCGCTGAGGCTGGCGCTCAGGGCAAATACATTTGCCCTCATGAGTCTTTTTTATATTTTTAAAGGGGAGTGGGAGGAGCGATATTCCAAGAGCGCTCACGATGTGGGAGGAATGATGGAGAAAGAAATAAAGAAAAAAATAGAAAAAAAATGAAGTGGGAGTGAACTGAGATGAGGCCCAGAAGCCCTGGTGGGAAAGGCATTTGAGAATGACTTCCGCACCCGCAGGTATGGAATGAGGCCACTGTTGTTATCTTAAGAGCACGCCCGGGGAATTTGAACAGTTATTTTGGCCTAAGAGGTGCTAGGGCTAGAAGGTGAGAAGATACAAAAACAATGAATTCCACTGAGACACTGTGTAAACTCTCCATCCCGGGGTATAGAATCATGGAAAAATACTAACATGATCATCACCAAAATAAACCTTCTGGTTGCTAGATTGCACCGAGCAAGGAGAGATCTCCCCGCTTATGAAATGTGAAAGCCGAATTGATTATTCTGCAGACAGGAATTGTTGCATGGGGCAAATGTTTCATAAACTATTCACTAATTGGAGGAT
Source organism: Cryptotis parvus (assembly GCA_021461705.1). Taxonomy (NCBI): domain Eukaryota; kingdom Metazoa; phylum Chordata; class Mammalia; order Eulipotyphla; family Soricidae; genus Cryptotis; species Cryptotis parvus. The sequence goes on along the minus strand of JAJIBD010005836.1, from coordinate 43,915 downwards.
GGCCATAGTACAGCAGGTCGGGCGTTTGCCTTGCATGCCGCAGACCTGGTTACCATCCCACGCATCAGGTGTGGTACCCCGAGCTCCCCAGGAGTAATTCCTGAGTGCAGGCCAGGGAGTAACCCCTGAGCATCACCGGTGTGACCCAAAAAGCAAATATATTCCTTATCTCTACAAGATAGTAAAACAAAATATGCTTTGTCTAACACCTGAAGGAAGCAAGTATTTCCTTAATTCCACAATTTTTCACCACACAATGTGTGGGCTTTCCTTCGGACGTGTTGGGCTTTTCTTAATATATATTACTAATACATATTATTTATTAATAATTAGTTGAGCATCCAGGCATCTACTATCAATCTTCCAGCAAATTGGAAGCATCTTTAAGCAGTACCTTTTAGTTTTAATTTGAATGTGGGGGTGTTTCCTATTATGGTGTTCTTGTCATTCTCCAGGAATATGCAAGTCTGCAAAGTGGTGAGTTTAGGAAACTATCGATATTGCCTCCCGCAATTTTCATGACAAAACCAGAAGTACATGTCCCTTTAAGAAGGCTGTTGGGGGAAGAAAAGGGTTGAAGTAATTGAGGTGCTATTAAAGCACTTACATGCAAAAGAACTTTCACATTTCCAAAGAGTTTCCTAGGTAAGTGACAAGACATTGAATAGTAGTTGCTATAGTAGCAAAAGAAATATTTAGTCCATCCATCAACTTGTTGCCACCAGGCCACCCTGTCCTGTTCTGCTTATCACTGTTGGTGCTTTTGTTTTCTGGTGTGTGTGTGGGGGGGGGGGGCAGAGAATAAAATCAAACCACTGACTCTGAACTCATCTGTCCTCAGGGACGGACGAAAACGAATCCTCTGCTGCCCTGTGAGTCAGTGTGAGGCTCATTAGGAAGAAAGGAACAGCTGAATTTCCTTCTGGTAACTGCTCTCATGAAGAGATAATATTTAACATTCAGGCGCCGCGGGTGGAAAAGCCAGCCAGAGTCGAGTACACAAACAGCTCTGTTTGCAGCAACTCCGTGACACACTTTACAGACACAGTATGATCACTACAGGACCATTCAAAGCATGTGGAAGGCCTTTACACATGTGCCTGCCCCCAACCAAGGGCTTTACAGTGGGCAAGAGAGATGGGGAGAGGGGTTAGGGCACTTGTCCTGCATGCAGCCCACCCCAAGTTTGATTCTGGTCAGAGCCTTTGAGAGACTGATCTAGTTCCATCCCTGGATCCCCCAAACCCCCTGCGAGTGCAGAGCCAGGAGTAAGCCCTGAGCACTGCTGGGTGTGGCCCTAAAATAGAAACAAATGAAAAGAACTAGACTTCCGGAGAGACAGTGCAGCAGGTTTAGGCATGCGGACTTGCGTGTGGCCAAGCCCAGGTATCCCATAACATCCCCCAAGCACTGCCAGGCCTGACCGAGAAAGCACCCCAAAACACTTGTTTTTTTAGCACTTGGTCTTTTATGTGCTAATCTCAAGGATACTGTACGACTGAATTAAATATGACATCAGTATATAAGTTGACTTTTGTTTTTGACTTTTTAGGGTTCCACCCAGTGATGCTCAGGGTTACTCCTGGCTCTGCTCTAAGGAATTACTCCTGGCGGTGCTGGGGGACCATATGGGATGCCGGGATCGAACCCGGGTTGTCCGTGTGCAAAGGCAAACGCCCTCCCCCCACTGTGCTATGGCTCTGACCCATTTGCTGACTCTTTTTTTTTTTTTTTTTGGTCTTTTTTTGGTCACACCCGCAAAGCTCAGGGGTTACTCCTGACTCTGCACTCAGGAATTACCCCTGGTAGGGAACCATATGGGATGCCGGGATTGAACCAGAAGGCAAATGCCTCTCTGCTGTGCTGTCGCTCCACACTGACAAAGTTTAAGTCCCACCTACAGAGTCTTTGTAGGTTTCCGTGACTCCCATCTGCCTGCCATGGGGCAAGTAATAATCCTCCTGACAATTAGCACTTTCTGGGGATCCAGAGGCCAAGTGGAACTGAAACTGAAGGAGGTTTCAGTTGCAATGAAAGTCCCTGAGAAGCCTCCCAACTGCCTAGGCCAGAGGTCCCAGTAAGCCAGAGACCCCAGTAGGCCAGAGACCCTGATAGGCCAAAGACCCGGTATGCCAAAGACCCCAGTAGCATCCGGCTGGCTGCCCCAGTGCCAGAATATAAAAGACACAAAGATGGAATTGAGCCCCACGTTGCCTGTTTGGTTTTTGGAGGCCACACCTAGAGATGCTCAGGGCTTACTCCTGGCTCTGCACTCAGGACTCACTCCTGGTGGTGCTCAGAGGACCCTATGGGATGCTGGGAATCGAACCTGTGTCAGTCGTGTGTGCAAGGCAAATGCATTTACGTGCTGGACTATTGGCCCAGCCCCTGTGCCCTGCTCTGTTTTACAGCGCTGCTCTGCTGGTCATTGGGAGCCGTGTGTTAGAGGCATTTTACAGGAAATAGGCGAGGTTCTCTGAAGAAAGAGACAGACAGACAGACAGACAGAGAGGAAGGGAGAGGGCAGGAGGGGAGGGCTGGAGAGGGAAGAACCACCTCCAGGCATACCCATCACGAAATTTGGAGTTTCTTCTGCCCGGGAGAGCCAGACACTCCAACATGTGTTGATTTGGTTTCAGTGTAAAGCACACTGCGTCAGATGAAAAGTGTGATTATGTAAAGCAGTTTTTCACACACACGGGTTAGGGGATCTCAGCGCACCTAGCCAGCAGGCATTGGGCTCCACTCCTGGCACCTAGAGGCCACCCACGGGGAAGGAGAGGTGACCTGAGCTCTGGCTGTCTAGGGTCCTAGAAGTGACCCACGTGCCTGACACAGGGGAAACTGTTCTCCACCTTAAACCATTGTTATGAAACCGGTTTCCACGTTCCCAAGCATTCTGGCAACTTCATGAAGCCTGTCCACCCCCCCGCCACCTCCCCCCCACAGAGAACACGTTCTTCCCTGCCATCTGTTCCCCAAAAAAACTTGGTGTCAGGGAACTTGGTGTGACCGCTCCTGGCATGGTGCAGGTCCTGCTGATCTGTTTATCTCCAGCTCCAATTTAGCCGGGAGGGAGTTTGTGGTGCTTAGAATCAGACAAAACCAGGGTGGGTGCCTGGCAGGGCTGCCGGTTTATTGTGACCTGGAGAAAGTTCTGTGCTCACCCGCGAACCTCCACTTCCTCCTCTGTAAAATAAGCATCATAAGATCCCACTTCCCATAGTGACTGTGGAATTGAAACAGGAAGTGATCATACTCGGTGCATGGCATCGCTTACCAGACAGACAATGCCCCCTCCACATTGCCCCCTCCACACCACCAGAAGGTGGAGGGTCTCATAAATGGGTCAACCATAGAGGGATGATTTGGGGGCTCTGAGAGCCAAAGACAGCTGACCCTGTCCCCACCACACCTACCACAAAAGACAAAGAGCACTTCAGGAAAGCTTTTGGAGAACAGGCCAGACATAGGAATGAATGATTCAGTTGTCCCAGGCAAAGGAGTGCTTAAGACGGAATATTCCAATATTCAAGGAATTGGAACTAGGGAGGCCATGAAAGTTTCCCAATGGTTATAAACTTGCTTTGCATGTGTGAAGTCCTGTGTTCAATTCCTGATACCTCATGGCCCTCAGAGCACCAACCTGGGTATGGCCATAAAAATAAGAACAACAACAACAACAACAAAAATTGATTATAACTGGTCCTCAAAATGAAAGTGATAGTTGGAGCCCAAGAAGTCTTAGTGAGGGGCTGAGACAGGGCAGGGTGGACATAGATTTTAGGTTTTGGAGTTAGGGTTCAGGAATTCAAGCTCTGGGTCTCTCTGGCCACATCTCCCAAGGCACCTGACTTTGCAGTGTCTCTGTTTCCCCCATTTGTAAAACAAATGAATAAATGCAAAAGGCTCAGCATAGAAGACGTTTATTTTTGTTTCATTTAGTTATCTTGGGCCCCACCAATGTGTTCTCGGTGTAGCTCCAGCTCAGAGCTTGGGAGCCACTTTTGGCGATGTCTGGGGGGACCATGAGGTACCAAGGATCAACCCCAGAGCAGAGCACATACTGAAGCCTCCCTTTAGCTCATCTCCCTGACCTAAAGGAGAGCTTTGTGGAGGAGGAAGGGAGCCCACATTTGGCAGTGCTCAGAGATTACTTCCGGCTCTGCCAGGGATCACTCCTGGTAGTGCTTGGGGGACTCTATGGGTGCTGGGATCAAACCGGGTTGGCTTCACGCAAACTAGTTCCTTAACCCCTGTACCATCTCTCTGACCAAAAAAAAAGGACTTCACAAAAAAAGATAGCAAAGAGTATTTATCACTTTATCTAGTCTGAACTAGGTAAAAAAAAGCCCCAAAACATGCCCTTTTCTTCTGATTGAGGTATTCTTTTAGGGGGGAGGGTTTTGCACCTGGTGGAGCCTGGGGCTTACTCCTGGAGGACCCAGCACCATGGGCAACATGATGGGTTGAACAGGGTCGACTACATGCAAGGCAAGTGCTTTACCCCTTATATTCTCTATCAACTATTCATTTTCCTTCCTTCTTCTTTCTTTTCTTTCTTTTCTTTCTTTCTTTCTTTCTTTCTTTCTTTCTTTCTTTCTTTCTTTTCTTTCTTTCCCCCTCTCCTTCCTTCTTCTTTCTTTCTTTCTTTCTTTCTTTCTTTCTTTCTTTCTCTCTTTCTTTCTTTCTTTCTCTCTTTCTTTTTCTTTTTTCTTTTTTTGCTTTTTGGGTCACACTCAGTAATGCTCAGGAATAACTCCTGGCTCTGCACTCCAGAATCACTTCTGGCCGTGGCAGGGGACCCTATGTATGGGATGCTAGAAACTGAACCTAGGTCAGGCATGTGCAAGGAAAATGCCCTCACCGATGTCCTATTGCTCTGGCCCCTGCCAACTCTATCTGATGGAATCCAAGAATGAACAAAATGGTAAATTCATTCATTAATCACATAGTTCTCAGACTCCTTATCGAGTCCAAACTAGAAACATCATTAAATACACCCCAAAATCCCCATGCTGGATAGAGAGACTGGTAATTTCTGAGCTGAACTGGAGAAATGGGGACTCTGGGGTGTGGCGTGAGTGTAAGTGTGTGTCTCTGTGTCTGTGTGTGTGTGTCTGTGTTTGTGTATATGTGTATGGGGTGGGGTGGTGCATCTATTCCTTAGTCCCCCGCTGACTCCAGGGGAAAAGTCAGTTCCTTAACAAAGCAACGTTGAGCTCATGGGGAAGGCCTGGTCCCCTTCCTCTGTAGCTTATCAGCCACCAGCATCCTGTTGTGATCCCAGAGTTGTGTTGTTTGGCAGGAAGGAGAGTCAGGGAGCGCTCATTCATTGGGGGGGCTCCAAGGTCACCGAAAGGGGAAGCTGCCTCACACAATGGCTCAGGCAATCTGGCCGTGTCAGCCCCCAGGTGGTCAGGGGGCTTGTGGCCTGGCGAGGCAGAGAGGTCTGATCGCAGAAGATGTCATATATAGTATTGCAGGGTCCATCACCCCGCCCCTCTGTGTGCCGCCTGCCCAAGTGGCTGTTTTCATCTCAAGAGCTCCAAGGTAGGCATCTCTTGATCAACTAAGCTTACTCGCCTTTGAATTCACTCTCCTTGTTCCGTTTCTCTTTCTGACCGCTCGCCTATGTCTGGTTTTCCACCGTCTGTCCACATAAAACAATAAAGAATAACCAAAACCCCCAGTATCCCTTGTGGTGCTCTACTAACACTTCCCATCCACCCGTGGACCCTTCCTCTGCTTTCCCTTGTGCCCCTGGAAAGATGCGTGGCCAAGCCTCTGGGAAGCCCCTAGGGACGCACAGCCGGCCCAACCCCGTGAATGCTTATGGCCCACTGTGGCCAGCCTCACCCGTGTTTGAAGTCCTTTGTATTTGTGGCCACGTGCAGCTCGCTCCCAATTGTGGCCTCTGAGTTTTTCCTCTGCCATGGCTTCCAGTCTGGTTCATTGAGGTTCATGCTGCCCACCCCAACCCCGCTTCACCTCTTCTTCAAAGCCCCGCTCAGGGTCGCGGGTGGCAGAGCGCCAGTCGTGGTGCTCTCAGCTGCAGTTTTCACCCTGGTATACCACCACTGCCCCCTCTGCCCAGGGGATCCACAAACCACTGCCATCTGGAATCCTGGTGCCACAGTAAAACGTGGGATGGCACCAGAATCAAGTGTCAACAACCTCCACAACTTAAAGTGTGCAACCCGGAGCCGGAGCGTAGGGATGGCAGGGTCCCTCAAGAGTGATTCCTGAGCGCAGAGCCAGGAGTAAGCCCTGAGCATTTCCAGGTGGGTCTCCTCTCCCCACAAAAGAACTGTGTGATACCCACTTCATCCCCCGGTTACCACCACCACAATAAAAGGGAAATTTGGACTAATACTGTCCCCCTCCTTCCCTCATCTTGTCTGTTTCCTCTTACTTTCTTGCCTCGCCCTGCGATGGGACCGTGAACCCCCTTCTTCTGCACCCTCCATGTGTTACTCTGTGCTCTGACTGCTGATCTGTGTGCCTGTCTTCCCCAAACAGGACATGCTTCCACGCTGCGTACAAATATCTTCTGGTCTTTGCGTGCTTCAAGTCTGGCACGGGCACACCTCAGAGATGTTTGGCCCAGGAGATGTTCCAAGGAGCCCCCATGTTCCTCTCCCTACCCACAGCTCCTCTCGGCAGCCCCAAACCAAACACCTAGAGGTGTTTTGCAGCTCTCAAATCTACTGTCTGCCCTTGTTTGCTTCCTTTATTTTGTTTTAGGTGTCCACACCTGGTGCTCAGTGTGCAGGGATCATGCCTGGCGGAGAGCAGGGACCCTATGCTGTGCTAAGGGAGCCTGAACCCAGGCCAGCCACGTGCCAGGCAAGACCCTACCCACTGCTGCCTGTTTTCTCCAGCCCAGATCTTCTGGTTTTCCAAGTCATTGTCTCCATGCAAGTATTTCATAGTAAATCTCCCCATGCCCCACTCCCCATGGCATATCTCAGTAAGGGGTGTAGGGTGGGGTGTCCTTTGGGCCACAATCAGGTATGATTGGTTGAGGGTGGGAGGAAAGACAGCCCCATCCCACCTGTTCTTGTCAATGGGCAATCACCACCTCCACACTCAGGGAGGTGAGAAATCCACAGGGCCCCTGGAACACCCCCTTCCCTGCTAGAGAATTATGAATAGGGGCTTAGGAACACAATTAGGGTTTGTTTAGTTTATTTAGTTTTGTTCTGTTCTATTTGGCGGGTCACACCTTGCTGTGATCAGGGCTCATGCCTGGCAGGGCTCCGAGGACCATATAGAATGCTGGGCAGGGGATCAAACCCAGTCTGCAAGGCAAGCACCCTACCCATTCTGCTATCTCTCTGGCCCCTGAACAGCACTCTTAGGAATGTATCCCTGAAAAAGTTCACCACCTAAACTGGGGTGTGCAGACACACCTGGAGGAAGGAAATTCACTTGGCACCAGGAATAAACCAGCTTTCCAGGGAGCCACTCTGAAGCCAGACAATGTGTGCATTCACCAATTACCAACTCAAGTTCCACCCAAATACACACAATGAAAGGCTTCACCAAGGCCATCATTAGCGGGCCTTGCCCGCCTGCTGTTGGGGGCAGCCCAGTGAAGTGGCAGAAATTGGGTTCAGCTTGGCAAGGGAAAGCCCAAACCCGGCCACACGCCCACCTGACCCTCAGGAATGGGAGAGAGGAAAGGAGGAGGAAGCCAGCAGGGCTGGGAGATCCGTTCTGCTCCCACCCCCACCCCTCAGAGGGCTTTTAATGAGCTGCCTCATTAAGGGACCTCTGCTTAAAGATTTCCGGATCAGCGAATAAGCAGGATTGAAATCAGATGCCTGGAGCCTCGGGTTTGCTGCAAAGATATAGGAATCCGAATGAGGCAGAAAATACTGTTTGGGAACAGAGAGCATTGGTTACTCCAGGGCCCAGGGAAATGCTGTGGTTTTATCCACTCCCATGGGAAATTCATCAATAACCATAAAATCCCCAGCATGGTGGGAGGTGAGAGGGAGGCTGGAGAGAGTTCAGTGGGGAGGGCCCCACTTGCCAACCCAGGTTCGATCCCTGGCATCCCATATGGTCCCCCGAGCATCTCCAGGAGTAATTCCTGAGTGCAGAGCCAGGTACCCCTGAGTGCTGCCTGAGTACTGAGTGCTGAGTACTGAGTATCCCTGAGTAACCCTGAGTACTGCCAGGTGTGGCCCAAAAACCAAAAAAAAAAAGAAAAAATCGAGCACCACAGAGCTTGATCTAGCAATGCTAGGTAATACTAGTAACACGAGTTAATTCTAGATAATTCTAGGGGTAATTACTCATAACTGAACTGCCAGTTATGAGTATAAAATATTGGAGTAGGGGAGAAGTGAAATTGGTGCACAGACTTGGTGTCAGGGAGGGTGCGATACAGACATTTACTGAGACTCCTGAAACCTTTTTGTACTGTGCAACAAATAAATGAAAATTATTAGAGCAGAGAGGCCAGGGTATGGACAATAGTTCAGCAGCTGGGGGAGGTTCCCCTAGCAGAGCTATAAGGAGGGGGCTTTGGTCCTGGCAGTGCTTGGGGAAGCCAGGCAACACCAGGACTCGAACCCCAGACTCCAGCCTAGAGTGCTTGTGGGACAGCCCTCGGCACTATCCCCCAGGCCTGTTTTTCGCACCAATTTATCTGCCTTCCATGCAGCTAGTCCACGCCAAACTCCGAACAGAATTAGACTGAGCACTGGAGTCTGCACACTTGCGTAATGTGTCACCTTGCGAGGCTTAGCAAGTATTTGAATGTGTTAATGCACCTAATCACAGCTCCAGTCTTCAGCAGAGATTATGGCCGCAGCAGGAGAAACAATGGGGGCGGGGGGGTGTCAATTTGGAGGTGCAAGGATTTCTTTCCCCCCACAGATGGGCACAATCCATCAGGTTTATAAACACGAGTTAGCCCTTTCGACACTTGAGAAAAGCTGAATTGGGGCTTTATTTATCTTCCTAGTGAGTTTGTGTCATACAACATAAGCGCTGAATGCACAAAAGCAAATTCTGCTTGTTGCCCTGTTGTCTTGAACCCTCCTGAAGTTTTGAGGGGTGTGTGTGTGTGTGTGTGTGTGTGTGTGTGTGTGTGTGTGTATGCACAGTGGGGTCTTTTACTTTGTGGGGTTTTCTTAGGTTTAAGGGCCATACTCAGCAAGTCTCGGAGGCTATCCCCACCTCAATGCTTGTGATTTGCTTCCTTCATTGCTTAAGAGACACATCCCCAAAGTGCTGGGGATTGGGGGGTGCTGAGGACACATTGCCGGGCATCAACCAGGAACTCCTGCACGCAAAGCATGTGCTCCAGCCGCTGGGCTATCTGCCTAATTCATAGTGTTTGGGGGAGGGCTTCCAGCGATGCTGGGGGTTTCCAAGGCTACACGCAGAGGTCTCAGGGAGGCCATGAGTTGCTCTCCAAGACCACAACAACACCCTCCCCAGGTCTTTTGGGCATGAGGAGTGCCTTGCTTGGAATGATTCCAGAACATTCCAGAGCCCCTCCCAGAACAAGCTGGGGTGTTCCCACTCAGCAGAGATGAATAATTCTTAGGGTGGTTTTTTGTTTTATGGTTTTTGAGCCATACCCAGTGATGCTCAAGAGTTACTCCTGGATCTGCACTAAGGAATTACTCCTGGCAGTGTTCAGAGACGGGATGCTTGGGATGGAACCTGGGTCAGCCACATGCAAGGCAAGTGCCCTCCCGATTGTACTATCTCTCCGAAGCCTTTTTTTTTCTGTCGTGCACGGTCTCTCAGGACGTCCCTCACTGGCGGTGCGAGTGAAAGGGCTGTTGGCCTCGCACCCCTGGGCATGCTGGCATCTGCCAAGCTCAAGGATTCGCTGCCTGCAGAAGTTCAAGCCTCTCCCGCCGGGCTGCGAACCAAGCGGCACCTTGGACCGCTAGAGGGCGCCCTGGAACAGCATTTCCACCCCCAGGCTGCGGGGTCTTCAGCTCCGCCGACAGACCCGCACCGCGCGGCCCCACCCAGGGTCCAGGGTCCCTAGGGGTGCCAAACCCATCACCCAGTGCTGCAGAATCGAAGTCTTTCGCCACGTACAGGCAGCGTTCGCTCCCACCAGGGTGCGGTAAGGGCTTCCATTTCTAGAGAAAAACTGGATTTTATATCAGGCTGTGCTCCTTCAACACTGAGGACCCTCAGCAACCTCAGCCGGGAAAGGGTTGATCCTGGGCACACGTGTCCTGGTCTCCAGAGAGACCGTACGTAGAGAGATGAGGCATAAAGTCAGCATCACTGGGAAAAAAGGGAATTCCTGGTATTGCGTTTTATTTCTTTCCTTCCTTTTTTTTTTTTGGGGGGTGGGGTGTCCCACCCAGCTGTGTTCAGGGTTTACTCCTAGCAATGCACTCGGGAATCACTCCTGGCAGTGCTGGGGAACCAACTAAACGGGATGGCGGAATTGAACCTGGGTCAGCTACATGTCAGGTAAGCACCCTCCCTGCTGTGCTATCATGCTCTCCCTCTGCAGACACATTTTCTGGGGAGGAAGTGCAAGGTTGGACCACACCCTCCTGGCCCCTGCGCTCCGGAGATGCTCCGGGTGGAGCTCAGGGGACCCTATAGGGTGCCAGGGATGGAACATCCGGTCAGCAGCGTGCAAGGCAAGCACCCTACCCGCTGTGCTAGTGCGCCTGCCCCTAGCGCCAGTTGTATAAGACTTTATTCCTGACTCCAGAGCTATGCTCGTCCCCCAAGCATCAGCCTCCTTCCCTTAGGTCCCAGGGGTCCTAAGGACCAGACTTGACTGTTGTTCTGCCCACGAACGTGCCCAGGATCGGTTGTTTTGCAGCGCTGGACCCGTGACCTGCAGCTGAAGAAGGACCTTAGAGGCAGCTGGCCCCGCCCACTTCCCCTTCCTTCCCAGCAAGGAAAAGGGTGCGCTGGGGCCTGAAATAGAACATTGGAGCGTCTGGATTTTCCTTTCCTGACACTGACTGCCTCAGGAAGAGGTTACACAAGATTTTCCCCCCCTCCCTCTTTGTTATCCAAAAAGTAAGCACACCTGCATTGAATAAGGGAGTGGGGGTGGAGGGGGCGATTGCAGATTTTACAACCCCCATGGCTGGAGTGAGGGAAGGGCGCTTGTCTGGCTCCCAGCTGACCGGGATTGATCCCTGGCACCCCAAAGTGTCCCCCACGCCCTCCAGGAGCGATCCCTGGGCACAGAGTCAGGAGTAAGTCCTGAGCACAGTCACTGTTCCCCCAGCAAAAGATTCTGCAGCCCTATCTTTGTTATGTTCCCCCCAAACAGACTCAGACGAGGCAAATCTTTTCACCGTCTTTGCCTCCGCCCAGCAGGCTTCCGGAATCTGCATGCCTGCAGTCCTGAAAGCACCCGTCTCTAGGCTGGCTGGGCTGCTCATGTGACGGCCACGGCCACACAGTGACGGAACAGACATCTGATTCAAGCGCCCCCTTTGCAGAAATATTATTCTCGTCGCAGGAAAAAAATAGGGGCCCGGCTCTTGTCTGTCACCTGAAATAAAGCTGTGCGTCTCTGCCTCCCGCCTCCCAGATGCTTCTCTGTTGAAGTTTCCTGTATGGTTAGCTGAAAGTTCCAAGAGCTGGGAGGAGAGAGAGAGAGAGAGAGAGAGAGAGAGAGAGAGAGAGAGAGAGAGACAGAGAGAGGAGAGAGAGAGAGACAGAGAGAGACAGAGAGAGACAGAGAGAGAGAGAGAGAGAGACAGAGAGAGAGAAACAGAGAGAGAGAGAGAGAGAGAGAGAGAGAGAGAGAGAGAGAGAGAGGAGAGAGAGTTGCACTGCGAGGCTGGTCACTAGCCCTGGCCTCCAAGCACAGACTTCTCACTCGGCCGGAAATGTGCTAGGCTGAATCTCAGCAGCTCCCCAGAGAATCTGGCATCTGTGTGTCTGAGAGCTCAGGACTGACTGTGCATTTTTGTGTGCTGGGCCTGTCCCCCCCACAAACCCCCCCCAGTGCAATAGCTCCTGGAACACCCCTTCCTGGAGGTCAGACACTTTTGTTCTCAGGAAAGCAAATGGCAACTCATTAAAAATATTGTCCTGGGGGGCAATTGGAGGTGGGTAGGGGCAGTCTGCAGAGCCACCTGCCACAGCGAGGCCCCATGCCCCAAGGGAGGTTCTTGGTTTCTCTCTGCCCAGCTGCACTGACCATTTAGGGGATAGCAAGTGATAAGGCTCAGTCCACTGAAAACAAACCTGTCCACAGAAGCTCCATTCTCTCTCTCTCTCTCTCTCTCTCTCTCTCTCTCTCTCTCTCTCTCTCTCTCTCTCTCTCAGCCACAAATAACATTTCTTCTTTTATTTCTTTGGGTTCTCAGGCCACACTCAGGGGTTACTTCTGGCCCTGTGCTCAGGACTTACTCTTGGCAGTGCTCGGGGCCCTATGGGATATCAGGATGGATCCCCGGTTGGCCATGTACAAGGCAACCCACTGTATTGCCGCTCCCCTGAGAGACGTTTCTATGGCTCCCTTATTTCAGAGACTGGACCTCAGGCAGTTTGTAGTGACCCCCTGCCCAGTCACCTATCCTTGGAGAAGCTGGATGCGCCATGCAAGAAATCTGTCCTTTTTTTTTTTTTTGCACCCCTGTTTTGTTGCCTTTGTGGTAACATGAAGGGAGAGGTGAAGAGAAGTTTCTAGCAACTTTCTGGAGTTCCCTGGAGGTGTTTGGCAAAGAAGTCATTTAGCAGCTTTTAGTTCTTGATGTGAAAAATGGGATTTCTCTCTTTTGTAAGATGTGTTTTTAAGTCACTGCTGCACAAAGACCTGAGAATCTTCTGGAAGCTGTGATTGTCGCCTGAGGTGGTGGAGGGAGCTTTCCTAGATTTCCTGGATTCTAGAACCTTCTTTTCTTCAATGTGCCAGACATTCTGAGGGGTCTTCTTGCTGGCCCAGTGGAACTCTGGGTGCTTGGGGTCTACTGGGAAGCAAAGAAACTAAGGTCTTTGGGGGTGGGAAGAGAATAACAGAGCACCTTCGATGATAGAAGTTCTAACAGAAAAGCGAGAGGAAAGAATCTAAGAATTGGTGTGAGGGGCCCTGAGGAGGAAGGGGGTGGAGTTCTGGAGGTGGTCATTAAGTGGCCATGTGATGCAGGGAGGACACGGCCATGCAGAGGACGAGAGAGAAGCACTTTTCAGAAAGATGGGCATTTTTTCTTTTGGCTCTTTAGTCTATACCCAGTGATGCTCATGGGTTACTCTAGGCTCTGCACTCAGGAATTAATTCATGGTGGTGCTCAGAGGCTCCTATAGGACACCAGAGATCGAATCTATGTGCAAAACAAATGCCCTCCCCTGCTGTCCTATCTCTCTGGCCCTGATAACAAACATTTTTTTTTCCAGTTATGAAACTTTTTTTCCCATTTCCAGAAGAAGTTTTCCAAAAGATGACAAGTTTTCTAAGATGAAAATGTTTAAGAAGACACAAACTTAGCCAGGCAGATGGAACGGCCTGCACTTCGCATGCCAGAGGTCTATCTTCGATCCCCTGCCTGCTAGGGCACTCACGCAGGCGCCCCTGAGGGGCTGCCCCCAAGCACTATACTGAGGTTTGTATCTGAGAACTGCCAGGGTTGGCTCAAGAATATATTTGCAAAGAAAATTAGAAGGAGCAGAGATTAGAATGGAATGGAAAAGTTACCTGTCCAATTTTCCAAATTGAAAGACTGAGGCTCAAGAGGTCAATTTCATGTGTATGTGGGCCCCTGGCTATGGCACAGCTGGGTTACTGGAGACGTAGATTAGAGACCGACCTAATCCACACACCCTGTCACAGCCACAGCGAGAATCCCCCAAGAAGGAGTTATTTTAGGGGAAGTTATTTCTTTAAGGGGTGGGGTTCCACATCTGGGAGTGCTGAGGGCTTGCTTCTAGCTCTGTGCTCAAGTATCACTCCTGGCTGTGCTTAGGGACAATATGGGATGCCAGGGATTGAACCTGGGTCAGCCACAGGCCAAGCATGCACCGTCCCTGCTGCCCTGCTCCTACCTCAGGAGCCTTTTATAAGGTCTGACATCCCAGCCCCATTGCTCTCGCATGCCAGATCACCTTCTCCAACCATTCACGGATGACAAAATCACAGCTTTGAACTGCATTGGGAAACGAGGGTCCCTGCAACTGACTCACACCTACCAAGAACCGGGTCCCCAGTACCATGCCAAGCTAGAGTTGTATTTCAGCTTGACATTGCCTTCCCCAGCGCCCCCAAGACTGTCTGTCAGGTGAGTTCTGAGTTAAAAGCAGAGAGAAAAAGAAAACTAGCTGACAAAACTTTGTGACTTAGTGAGAGGGAGAGAGAGAGAGAAAGAGAGAGAGAAAGAGAGAGAGAGAGAGAGAGAGAGAGAGAGAGAGAAACAACACAGCCCTCTAACTTTACAAGGAGGGTTCCATCCGAGCTTAATCTTAAACTTGAATGAGTAAAACAGCTACTTAATATTCTTTGGTGAGGAGTAAAGGGGTGTTGGGCCACACCTGTCAGTGCTTAGGGGCTTCTGATTCTGTGCTCAGGGGCCTCCCCTTGGTGGTACTCAGAGCTCCATATGTGGTGCTGGGGGTGAAACCAGGGTCTGTAACATACACAGCACCCCAATGCTATCTCTCTGGCCCCAAAAATTGCAAATAGTCTTTTTTAAAACTATTTGTCCCATGCATACATACTTTATACAAACACTGTGGTTTACAAAGTTGTTCATGATGTTTTGTTACAGGCATTGAGTCACACCCAGCGATGCTCAGGGGTTAGTCTTGGCTCTGCACTCAGGAATTATTCCTGGTGGTGCTCAGGCGCCCAAATGGGATGCCGGGATCGAACCTGGGTGGGCCTCATGCAAGTCAAACGCCCTACATGCTGTACTATCGCTCTGGCCCCAACAGTAATTTCTTTTATTTTGCTTGTTACCTCTAAATGGCTAAAAGAATATTAAAAAAAATGTTTTCATGAGTTAACCTTCTGTGTTAATGGTCTTTTTTTTGGGAGGAAGGGGGGCTTTTGAGTCACATTCAACAATGCTCAGGAGTTATTCCTGGTGGGCTGGAGCGATAACACAGTGGGTAGGGCATTTGCCTTGCACGCGGCCAACCTGGGTTCAATCCGCAGCATCCCATATGGTCCCCTGAACACCAATAGGAGTAAATCCTGAGTGCAGAGACAGGAGTAACCTCTGAGTATTTCCGGTGTGACCCCCAAAGGAGTTATTACTGGCAGTGCTCAGGGGGCAATATGGGATGCTGGGGATCGAATCTGTGTGGGCTGCATGCGAGGCAAATGCCCGATCTGCTGAGCTATCACTCCAGCCCCGCAAATAGTCTTTTTACAGGGTGGATGGTCTCTCTGGGGACACATGCTCAGCGGACATCTGAATCAGGAACTTGTTGGTCCAGCAGACTCACATCCCATGTAGTAGTTGTTTGGGGATGGCAGGGATCGAACCTTGTGTTGTTGTTTTCTGGTGGGCCCCTCTCGGTTGGTCGAGCGGTGGCTGGGGGAAGGGGGCTCGGGTGGGGGGGTGTCTGCAGAAAAAAGCTAATGCTGTTTGCCTGGTGCTTGGCCAGGCGGCGGTGGGGGATTGGGGGTTTTGGGTGGCGAAATCGGAAATGTGGGTCAGAACTTTGGGTTGGGGGTCTTGCTGGGTGGCTTTGGGGGATATTGGAGCTGGGGGAATGGGCTGCTTCATAGAACATTGTGACTTCCCACTTTGCTAGTTCGCCGCGTCGGTCGATCGTGTGGTTCGGGGGGGGGGGTGTTTTTGTGTCTGCTTGGCGTTTGGTGTGGGGTTATTGGTTCTGGTAGGTTGGTTCTGTTGTTTTTCTGGGGCTTTTGTGGTTGGTGGGGCGTGGGGGGTGTTGGTTTGGGCAGGGGGGGGGGGGGGGGGGGGGGGGGGGGGGGGGGGGGGGGGGGGGGTGGGGGAGAGGGGGGGGGGGGGGGGGGGGGGGGGGGGGGGGGGGAGGAGGAAGAAGTTGGAAGAGTGAAGGAAGTGAAGGGGAGGAAGGAAGGGGAGAAGGAAGGAGGAAGGAAGGAAGGAAGGAAGGGGGAGGAAGGGGAGGAGGAAGGAAGGGGAAGGAAGGAAGGAAGGAAGGGAGGAAGGAAGGGAGGAGGGGGGAAGGAAGGGGGGGGGGGGGGGGGAGGAGGGGGGGGGGGGGGGAGGGAGGGAAGGAGGGGGAGGAGGGGGGGGGAGGAGGGGGGAGGGGGGGGGGGGGAGGGAGGGGGGGGAGGGGGAGGAAGGAAAGCGGAGGAGAAAGGTGCAATGTAGTAGGGGGCCAGAGCCATGGAAGGCTGCGAAAGAAGGAGGAAGAGAGTGCTGAAGGGAGGCCCAGCCCCTGGGACTTGGCCCTGCAGGAGGCCCAGCTGTCCTCAGCGAGCAGGTGGACAGGAATGTGGCCAGCAGGAGCTTAGTTGGCTCCCCTAAACTCCCCAGAGACTTGAGTCCTTTCACCACTGCTTTAACCAGACGATGGATGGGCGGGACCAACTGAGCAAGGTTCCTGAGAAACTGGGGGTCCTGGGGATCCCGAGAGAGAAGGAGGGGCCTTTTCCTCTGTGACTCCCTCCAGATGTGGATGGGGAGCCAAGTTCTGGGGGTGCTGGGGAAGTCGAAGCAGCTGCCATTCGTGGCTGTCGGGCTGGGAGTTGAGTCACCTCTGAAAGGGAAGTGAGGGTGTGGGAGGATCTGCGCTGCAGGGGACTGGAGAAGGTGGGGGAAGGTGCGGAGCTCCTGTCAGGGGGCAGCGGGGCTGCAGCCCCATGCCAGCACCTCCATAGGGACAGGCCAACCAGTGTCCCCACGTTAAGCCCCAACCAGCTCACCTGGGAAAGTGCTCCATGCTGCAGTAAGTGGGAGCTAGGCTTGTCGGCTGCCTGCACGGGAGGAAGGAATAAATATTTTTCATCTAATTCAGCCTTGTAGTGAATCATGCCTCATTGTAAAGCCTCCTTTTGCTGCAGGGCTGGCACCCCAGAGCAAACCTTTTCATCCGTCAACACAACAAAGGGATAATGGGGAGTAGGTGGTGTGGCCTGAGCAGTCCCACTGGAGTCACTCAAACTTGGGGCTCGGTGCTTAGTATTTCCTAGCCATGTGCCGAAAGCATGATGGTCCCCTCATCATCAGTGAAATGGGGTAAGAACTTTCTCACCTTATTGGGTTGTTCAAGGAGATAGTATCCCTGGGAGTTAAAGAAGATATTAACTTAATTTTAAACATCAGATCATTGGGGCTGGAGCAATAGCACAGCGGGTTGGACATTTGCCTTGCATGCGGCTGACCCGGGTTTGATCCCTAACATCCCATACGGTCCCACAAGCACCGCCAGGAATAATTCCTGAGTGCAGAGCCAGGAGTAACCTCTGAGCACTGCCAGGTGTGACTCATAAAGAAAAAAAAATCATTATATTATTTAAATATCTCTAATATTAACTTTATCCAACTAATATTGTTATTTTTGTTTGATTGTTTGCTTTTGGGCCACACCCAGCGGTACCCAGGACTTATGACTGACTCTGAGTTCAGGGGTCAGTCCTGGAGGCCTTGGGGGATCCTAAAGGATGTCAGGAATTGAATCCAAGGTAGGTCTCATTCAAAGCAAGTGCCTCCTCGCCACTTTCACAGAGTACTAGGTGTACTCCAGCCCCTAATATTAATTTTTTAAATGTTAACTTTTGGGCCATAGTGATAATACAGCAGGGAGGGCATTTGCCTTGCACATAGCTGACCTAGGTTCAATCCCCAGTATGCCACATGGTCCCCTGAGACCACCAGGAGTGAACTCTGTGTGCAGAGCCAGGCGTCAGCCCTGAGCAACACTGGGTGCAGCCCAAAAAACAAAAAAAAATTTAACTTTTAATATTAAACCTTAAAAATGTTAACTTGTTAACTGATCTTTCCTAAAACTGCTTAGGGTGGTGGATTCCTTGAAGTCAAGTGGGGAGAGAGGAAGACAAGTGCATAAGAAGGAGGGGAAATTATCTCCTGAGTCTGGGACCCCAGTGCATGCCCCCCATGCCCAAGGTGATGGTCCTGCCGGGCAGTACAAGGAATTCTGACCTAGGTGACAAGCTATTTCCCTGGATGGCCAGAAAAGATCCCTCCTGGAGTAGAGAAAGTGAAGGCAGCAGGTGTGTGGTGTTGGGGGGTGGGGGTGGGGGCTGCCTTAGTAGCATGATGGTGAGAAATCTGTGTGTCCAGGTCCAAGGCAGAATGACAAAGGAGTCTCTCTCTTTTCTTTTGGGGTCATCTTGTTGGTCTGCAGGGGCTGTTCCACAGGTTGCTCCGCACCATGCTGGAACCTGAAAAGTCTGCCCTCATCTCCTTAAACGTGCTCTTCTGGCCCCTGGAGACTATTGCTCTGAAACTGGTTACCTCCGGGCTTTGTAGCTATCTAAGGATGCTGTTGTTTCTGGGGAGAAGGACTCACGAGGGTGCTTGGCTCCGAGTGTCGGCTAAGACTGCAGTGGAGGAGCGTTGGCTGGGTGGTTGGCATCTGTGGATCTCAGGGAGCTGGAGAATCGGTTCCAAGTCCACCCACGGCCCAGGCGACGGTTTTGCAGACGCCGCCCTGCAGGGCTCAGATACAGCCGCTGGCATCTGTGTAGAGGGCAGGGAGAGGAGAGAGACAGAGCCAGAAGTCTCTGGCTTTTTGGGGCCGGAGCGATAGCCCAGCGGTGGGTAGGGCATTTGCCTTGCACGCAGCCGGCCTGTGCCGGCCTGGCTTTGATCCCCGGCATCCCATATGGTCCCCCAAGCACCGCCAGGAGTAATTCCTGAGTGCAGAGCCAGGAGTAACCCCTGAGCATTGCCGGGTGTGACCCCAAAAATAAAAAGTCTCTGGCTTTGCCCTGGGTTTTCTTGGCTATTGTCTGTCTTGTTAGGAGTCTTGGTTCAGGTGTTGGTGCTGGGTTTGGCCTCGTTGGGCTCCAGGGTCTCTGCAGATGCATTCCCCCTCCCTGGCCCCTGCTGGCTTTGTAGGAAGATCAGCCCCATTGGTTTTATTGTTGTTCTTTTGGTGGATGTCCACTCTCAGCAATACTCAGGGTTACTCCTGGCTCTGCACCTAGGAATTACTCCTGGTTGGGCCAGAGTGATACTACAGCAGGAAGGGTGCTTGTGTTGCATAAGACTGATCCAGGTTCAATCCCTGGCATCTTGTAGGGTCCCCCCTGAGTGCCACCAGAAGTAATTCCTAAGTGCAGAGTAAGGAGTAACCCCTGAGTATTGCCAGGTGTGGCCTAAAAACAAAAACTAAAACAAAGACCAAAAAAAAAAAAGAATTACTCCTGATGATGCTCAGGACCATACAGGATACAGAGGATCAGAGGATCATGCATGGGTCAGCCATGTGCAAGGCAAGTGCCCACCCCGCTATACTAAGATCAGCCCCATCAGGACATAGGACCTCATGGGATCATGATGACTCATGACAGAGACTCTTGGGAGTCATTTAAGAGACACCAGTGGCCAGGCCCAAGGGGAACAGGCTTCCTAACTTCCCGGAATTTTGTTCAACAGCAATGTTTTGCCAGCTCAGCTTCCCGCTGGTTGTCTTCCCTTGTGAACTTCTCCTAAACAGCCAACTTCCTCTCTGTGCAGAAGGTTTCCATCAGTCACCCTGTTCTTACCCCTGTTCACCATTGAACAGGAAGCCCCCAGCATGTGATGAGCCCCCAAAAAACAGGAGGCGTCCACAGACTTGAGAAGCACCGTCCCTCTGGGATGGCATCAAACTTGCTTTTATTTTTTAATAACCCCTGACATTGCATATGGTTTCCTGAGCATTTCCTGGGGTGCTCCTGAGCACAGAGCCAAGAGTGTGCCAGGGCACACAGCCAGGAGTGAGCCCTGAGCACAGACCCAAGAGTAAAATCTGAGCACAGAAGGGTGGGGCCCAATACTGCCCCAAAAAAGATTAATAAAGAATGTGTGCGATCATTTGAAAAGGGAAACAGCATACTCTCATGCCTCTGCAGAAGTCTCATCAGCAGCCCACAGAGCCTAGAAAAGTTCGCATTTACCAATGGGCTGTTTAGAGTCCTGGCCCTCCCCCACACTGTCTTTGTGGTGGATCTGACTGACCCTGACTAGCATTTGACTGACCTTGGCCTTAGCATCTCGATGACCTGCCAAGTGCTTCTCTCCTCTGCTCTGTGATGCTTGAGGCTCACTAATGGGACGGATGCTGCCATGTTTTGACCTGGGCAACGCCAAAATCTGAGCTCCATGACCTGGACCTGGGCTCATTTGGAATCTCAGCTTGTGACCTGGGGGAACACACTTCCGCTGCAGGAGGATTAAAGAGATAAGATGTGTGAATGAATCAGCCTACCTAAAGGGAAACACCCTTTTTCTTCAGGTGAGCAGCTAGATCCAGGGCTCTGCCCTGTGGACCCTGGATGGTTGATGGTCTGACATAGAAAAAAGGACTGGGTCCCCTAGGATGAACCCAGAGCATGGCAGATCCTGGCAAGCTACCTGTGGTAGCTTTGGTATTCGATATGCCAAAAACAGTAACATTAATGGACCTCATTCCCAACAAATGGAGACGTTACTGGCGCCTGCTCAAGCAAATCAATGAACAAGGGGAAGACAAGTGATACAGGTGATACAAGTGCAGCTAGATCCAAAACATCCTATCAGCTGGCTTCTGAGATTTACCAGGTGACGTAAAAAAACTTTTTTTTTCACTTTTTGGTTTTGGGGCCACATCCGACGATGCTCTGGCTCTGGGCTCAGGAATTACACCTAGTAATGCATGGGACCATACAGGGGTGCTGGGGATCAAAACTAGGTCAGCCTCCACAAGGCAAGCAACTTATTGCTATCTTATCTCTCTGCCCCTACCAGGTGACATTTAAATGCCTAAGAATGTCTCCATGAACTCAGTTTTGTATTTGGTTTAGCCAAATCTCTCATCTCCTAATACATACCCTCTTCTTGGGGTTGACACCCACCAGTGCTCAGGGGCTACTCCCAGATCTGTGCCCAGGGGTCTCTTCTGGTAGTGCCGGAATCAAACTAGGGTGAGCCATGTGTAAGGTAAGCACATAAATCCCTGTACTAGTTCTCAGGCCCATAAATTCCCTCTGATTTATATATAATATGTTTTTCTTTTTTGGGGGAGGGGGCAGACCCAGTGGTACTCAGGGTTTACTCCTGGCTCTGAGCTCAGGGATCAATCCTGGTGGGGCTCAGGGAACCCTATGGGATGCCTTCGATGGATCCTGGATTGGCTGCTAACCAGGCAAATACTCTGTTCACTGTTTTATCTTTCCAGCCCAATATATATATATATATTTTGTGCTGTGTAATCCTTAGCAAGGTGGCTGGCACATCTTAATAGCTAATGAATGTATCTACTGGTAGCCTAAATTGAAACAGCATTTTCAAATGGGATTGGAACTAAAACAAAATAGAAAATGCTTCCTGTGATAGGTGAAGTTAGTGGGGGTGGGAGATGGAAATATTCACTTCCAGGAAACCCATCCTGGGCACTGCTATAGAATCTCAGATCCTGCGTCATTCAATATCTTCATAGACACTGTCAAATCCAATTAAACAACATTTCAAACCTGAAGGAGATAATGGTGTCAGAAATAGAAATTCATCTTTTGGAAAATATTTAATATTTTCTTTTATAAGCTTAAAGGATATGAACAGCTAGTACAGGCAAAATTATACTATTAATCATAGTAATGAGTTAACAGGTTTCCCTGAGCTAGTGCTTCGGTTCTATTGTTGCCTAAAGAGAGAATTCTTAGAGAGAGAAAGAAGTTGCTTTAGAGAAAGTTAAGTCACATCCTCCGCTCAGCTAAAAGGATGTTTAGAAGTCTGAGGAATCTGGGATCCTGTGAATAGGACCAGGAGCCCAAGGCATTTTCCTTTCTTTTCCCTCTTGTCCAGTTAGTTCTACTTGGATGGGAACTTTTTTTTTTTTGCTTTTTGGGTCACACCCGGCGATGCTCAGGGGTTTCTCCTGGCTCTGCACTCAGGAATTACTCCTGGCGGTGCTCAGGGGACCATATGGGATGCCGGGGATCGAACCCAGGCCGGCACAGGCAGGCGTGCAAGGCAATGCCCTACCTGCTGGGCTATCGCTCCGCCCTTGAATGGGAACTTTGCCAGCTCTGGGCTTAGCCAGTCTGATTCCTCCCAGCCCGTGTCCACTCATTTGGCAGATTCCAATGAGTGGGCATAAGGAGGAGGGACACATCAGGTGATGCTCAGAGTCTGCTCCTGGCTCTGTGCTTAGGGATCACTCTTGGCAGGGTTTGGGGGGACCATATGTGGTAGTGGGGGATTGAACTGGGGACAGCTGCATGCAAGGCAAGAGCTTTGCCTTCTGTTTAATTTATCTGCCCCATTCTCTCTCTGACTCTGTCTCTCTGTCTCTCTGTCTCTCTGTCTCTCTCTCTCTCTCTCTCTCTCTCTCTCTCTCTCTCCTCTCTCTCTCTTTGGGCCACACCTGATGATGCTCAGGAATTACTCCTGACTGCACTCAGGAGTCAATCCCCGGCAGTGCTTGGAGGAACCCTATGGAATACTGGGGGATTGAACCTGGGTTGGCCGCATGCAAAGCAAGCTCTCTACCCACAGTACTATCTCTCTGGCCCCTGCCCTGGTTCTCGTAAACCTGCTTAGTGGTGCTGACCTTCATTCCGTTCATTCAAGGGTGCATGTCAGGGGGAGGCCAAGTGGTGCCAGCTCTAGGTAACTCTTGGGAGGAAATAGCAGAGCCTCTGAATCCCTTGTAAAGTTGTGGAGCTCCTAGGAATTCTTGAAGGGGTGGAGTCTAGTTACTTTCAGAATCATCAGAACACAGAATCAACTTTCTCTCCTTTCTGGTTAGGTTTGTCTGGTTTTGGTTTGGAGGCCACGTCTGGTCAGTGCTTGGGAGCTACTCTGCAGACTCTGGGTTCAGGGATCAATCCTGGCAGTGCAGGTGAGACCATCTGGGGTGCAGAGGATGCAACCAGGGTTTAGAGCATGTGAGATAAACACTTTAACCTTTGTACCATTTCTCAGATTCTGTTGTTGGCTTATGTTTGCAGTTGCAATTTCTTCCTTGTCTTTTTCCCTTTTATCTCTTGATTTTAGGGCTCCACCAGGCAGTGCTCAGGGTTTACTCCCATCTCTGTGTTCAGGGGACCGTATGTGGTGCTAGCGATCAAGCTTAGGAGTCAGCCACCTTCCAGGCAACCTTAGTCCTACCTTAGTCCCTGTCCTATAGCTCCAGTCCTCGTCCCCCTTTTTTTTTGCCTTTTTTTTCCTTTCCTTTTTTTTTAAAGTGATGAATTGACTAGTTTGTTTTGAACCAAAGTCAAAATGTTCTCATATCAAAAGAGCCACTTCAAGGGAGCCACATCAAGATGTTTTTGTCATCAGAATGTGTCAAAGCTTTGTGGCAGCCAGTCACTCTCCCAGCAGCCGGCAAGAGAACGGCTAGAAATGACACTGGCCTCAGACTTGTGGTCAGAGGGATGTTGTCCGGAGTATCAGTGCTGGATCCCGTGAGATGAGAGAAGCGGGGGTTCTTCTCCACAGACGCTTCCTTCTGGGGGTGCCTATGTGACCGCAAAGAAGTAGAGGACCGTAGCCCTGGACTTTATTTTTTCTTTTTTGGGTCACACCTGGCGACACCTTAGGGGGTTACTCTTGGCTCTTTGTTCAGGAATTACTCCTGGCAGAGCTCAGGTAACCATAAGGGATGTTGGGGATTGAGCCCCGGTCGACTGTGTGCAAGGCAAACACCCTACTCACTGTGCTATTGCCCCAGCCATAGCCCTGGGTTTGACTCTAGTGTGGAAATGGATCCCCACTCATCGTGCCTTCACACACTGTTCTCATCATGAAGAGCTTTTGGCACTTGGTAGTAGGAACTGTTGGAATGCTGATACCAACTGAAGGCAGCCTGGAGCCACTTGCTCGTCACCTGTACCCTGTGTTCACTCACAGCCTGGAAGAGCCATTTTTTTGCAAGCAGCTGCCCTGACTGAGGCTGAGGAGGAGTCAAGGTACCTCTTGGAGAGATAGCTGGACGAGTCTTGGGGAGATAGCTGGACGAGTCTTTGGAGAGATAGCTGGGCGAGTCTTTGGAGAGGTAGCTGGACGAGTCTTTGGAGTTGGGGTTGAGCATTTTCTTATTATTATTTTGGCTTTTAGGGTCATACCAGATGATGTTCAGGGGTTACTCCTGGCTCTGCACTCAGGAATCACTTCTGACAGTGTTCAGGGGACCGTATGGGATCCTGGGAATCAAACCTGGGTTGGCCGCATACAAAGCAAATGCCCTACCCGCTATACTATTGCTCCGGCCCCAGGACTGGGAAGTCTTACAAGGGTGGATGTTCCTGGCCCTATTCCTGCCATTAGGTCCCACCTTGTCCTTCCTTCTCAACCACCCCTTTGCTTGGCATATTCTAACCCCTTTCTGTCTGTCTCTCATATCATTGGAAACCTTGCCCAGAACTCTCCAGACCTTTATTCCATGTCCCTGTTTCCTTCCGCCACACTTAGGAATCACTCCTGGTGGTGCTCATGGGACCATATGGGATGTCGGGGATAGGACCCAGGTTGGCTGTGTATAAGACAAGAGATATCTCAAACAGATGGGTCCCGAATGGAACACAAAATTCCCTCACCCAAACATGTTCTTTATCTGTCTTTACCATGACAGAGTTCAAAGGCCACAGTCATAGATGTGATCTCAGATTCTTTTTCTGAAGTTGGTATTTTAATTCATTGTATTTATTATTATTTTGGGGGGCACACCTGGTGGTGATCAGAGTTCACGCCTAGCGCTGGGCTCAGGGATCACTGTTGGTGGGGTACAGGAAAGCATATGGTTCTGGGGACGTCAAGTGTCCTACTGGCTGTACCATCACCCTGATCCTAAGTCTGAATTTTTGGTTTTGGGCCACACCTGGCTATGCTCAGAGGTTACTTCTGGCTCTGCACTCAGGAATCACTCCTGGTGATTCTCAGGGGCACCACGTGGGATGCCGGGGATAGAACCCAGGTTGGCTATGTGCAAGACAAACAATTTACCTTCTGCTCCAACCCCCCAAGTTCGAGTTTTTTAATTAAATTTAGGGGCTAGCGATACAGTACAGAGAATAGGGCACTTGCCTTGTATGTGGCTGACTTGGTTTCAATTCATGGCCTCCCATATGGTCTGTTGAGCCCTCCAGAGGTCATAACTGAGTGTAGAGCCAGTGATCCCTCAACACCGTTGGGTGTGGTCCCCAAAAATAAAAATAAATAAATGTACTAGGCCCACAGTGATAGTACAGCATGTAGGTATTTGCCTTGCCCTCAGTCCTCTGGGTGATTCCTGAGAGCAGAGTCAGGAGTAAGCCCTGAGCACTGCTGGGTGTGGTCACCTCAAATTAAATTTATCAAGTCCATGTAGTGAGGGAAGTCTGTAAAATTACAGTTGTGTAAAATAATTAAAGATTCACAAGTTTTTTCAAAGAGCCTATTCAGTTCAACTAAATTGTTTGTTCTTTGCATTTAACAAATATTTAGGCACCGGGTGTTCTGCCACTTGCTTGAGCTTTAAATAGGAAGAAACCCCAATTGCTTCTCTTGATGATTTCACAGTCCAGCGGGGCTACATGAACACATATTACAGCACGGTAAGTGCAAGATAAAATTGTCGCCATGGCATTTAGGAGATCAATAAACAGACACATTTAATGTGAAGTCTTGCAGGAGGGGTTAGGATGAGTGGAGAATGTTGTGGACCACACCCAGCTGTACCCAGGAGGGCAAGTGGTGCCAGGGACAAACCCCAGGGCCCCACACCTGCCAGCAACCTAGGTTGGTCACATGCAAGACAAGTGCCCTCCCCCATTAAACTATTGCTCTGGCTCCCCACAGGTACTTTTCCTAGAAGAAATCAGTGGTGGAGGTGTGTGGGTCCCAGGTCATTTGGGTTCCTCTCCTAAAAAATTCACCATGTGCTGCAAAAATTGGAGATAATGGTGGAGGGAGGGTGTAATGGTGATAGGACTGGTGTTGGGAGATGTTGAATCACTTGTATCACTTGTCTTCCCATTCATCATCGATTTGCTCGAGAGGGCACCAGTAACATCTCCATATGTCCGCTGTCACATGCTGGTGCAGCCTAAGGGCATCTGCTTGCTCCAGGAACATAAAGAGCCTCAAACCATTCCATCAGGTCATGGGAATGAGGTCTATAACTGTTACTGGTATTTGGCATATCAAATACGACACGGGTAGCTTGCCAGACTTTGCCGTGTGGGTGGGATACTCTTGTAATCATAATCTAAATCTTGTTTTAAAAAAGAGGTCTTAAGGTTGCCCTCTCTCACTTAGCAATCAGAGAAGAAAAAGGACATTAAGGGGGCATCCAGATAGGCAAGGAAGAAATCAAGCTATCATTATTTGCAGATGACATGATATTATACCTAGAGAACCCTAAACTCTCGACCCAAAACTCTTAGAAACAATAGATATTTATAGTAGAGTGGCAGGGTACAAAATCAATACCCAAAAAGTTGGTGGCTTTCCTATATACAAATAACGAAAGAGAAGAAAGGGATATTAAGAAATCGATTCCATTCACAGTTGTGCCACAGAAAATCAAATACCTAGGAATCAGCTTAACCAAGTGTGTAAAGGACCTATACAAAGAGAACTACAAGACACTGCTTCAAGAAATAAAAAGAGGACACGAGGAAATGGAAACACATTCCCTGCTCACGGATGGGGAGAATTAACATTGTCAAGATGGTTATACTCCCTAGAGCTTTGTACAGATTCAATGCGGTCCCTATAAGGATACCCATGACATTCTTCAAAGAAATTGACCAAACACTCCTGAAATTCGTATGGAATAATAAACCCCCAGGATATTGAATACCTGTAACAAATCATCATGAGCAACTTTGTAAGCCACAGTGTTTGTATAATGAGTAAGAGTAAAACTGGGGGAAGTAATTAATTTACAAAAGGTACACCACAGCAGTTGCCACAAATAATCTTTAGGTATGAAAGAGCCCCAAGCCCAGGAAGCTATAGGGGTTAAAAGTTCAAACAATTTCAAACAGATAATCACTGAATGCTGTGCAAGGAAACTGTAAGTTCTGGACATCAGCCTCAGTTTTCCTGTCAGAACCCTGATCTCCTCTTCCTCCCAGTCTGTTTCCAAACTTGACACAAACCCCAATTTTGGGTTGTTCCTAATTTCTTGGAACCCAGAAGGCCGGGGGAATGACTGGCAGCCACCTAGTCATTTAGGCTTGCTCTCCAATGTTGGAGCGGACAGCACCAGCTAGAATAAGCAGAGAAATGGTTGTTTTTTAAATGCATCCTCTACCCCCTGTCAGGAGGAGGGCCTTCTATTTCCTTTCATGGCATCAGATGCTGCTTAAGACTCAAAATACAGGATGCTCTCTTGATGAGGGACAGGCAAAGTTGCAAAGGGGGCCACGCAGTGCCATGAGGAACAGCTGAGCGCTACAAAGATAGGGCTGTGTTCTGGTATAAATAGCAATCTTGCTGTTACCCTGGTGAATCAGACCAGATGTTTCTCTGATGTCTCTGGTCCTTGGGTTGGGGAGAAAAAGTATAATTTTGCTAAAATTATATGTGGGGCCAGGAATGTGACATAAATGCTTTTCAACTTAAATCATATAAAAGAATGAAATTGCTTTAGCAAGGGAAGCTTTATCAGCAAGAAAAATAATCCGTGTAAGGAAGGAGAGAAAAGGGCAGGAAGGAGCTCGGCTCTAGATGAATGACAGGTCAGGAGACCTGGCTTCCGGCCTTCTTTCCCTCATCATGGGAATGAGGAGAGGGGGTCATTTTTTTGGGTTGAGCTATGTTCATTTTTTCAGTGGGCAAAGGGCAGAGGACAGGATATGGGTTCCATACCTGGATTTATTAAATAGACTTTGTGTGTGTCTGTGTGTCTATGTGTGTGTGTCTGTGTCTGTGTCTGTCTGTGTGTAGGGGAAGTGTTGGGACACACCCAGTGGTGATCAGGAGCTACTCCTGGCTCTGTGCTCAGGGATCACTCCTGGAGAGGCTCTGGGAATGATATGGGGGTGATGAGGATTAATGCTGGTTCAAGGCAGGATTGTACTACCTTTGTGGCTCCCTTTCTTCATCTTCGTTTTTGTTTTGGTGTTGTACTGAATAATGCTTGGGGTCACTCCTCAGGGAACCTCGGCGATGGCATGGTCATATCCCATTGCTGTGATAGCAATGGGAATGGACACTAAGCCTCTTGCATGCACACATACACTTGGGCCAGAGTCTCATTGGTTGGGATTCTGTGGTATAATATAGTTAGTAATGGTTTATGGGCACAATTCCAACACCCATCACCAGTATATCACCCTCCTCTCCAAGGAACCCTCAACACCTCTCCCTCACAACCCTCCTCCCCCACCAACTCAATTGGGTGGCTCAGTTCTCCCATTGTGTTGCCTTGCCTTTGGGCTTTTTTTTTTTGGCTATTTTGGGTCACACCCAGTGATGCCAGGGATTACTCTTGACTCTGCACTCAGGAATTACTCAGGTGGTGCTTGGGGAACCATATGAGATGCTGGGGATTCAACCCGGATCGGCCATATGCAAGGCAAACTCCCTCCAAGCGGTGCTATTACCACAGCCCCCCTTTTTATGTCTTGCTGCGTCTCTTTTCCCTCTCTTTTTATATTGAATCACGGAGAGATGCACAGTTACAAAGTCGTTCATGATTGCCTCCCTTTTGCTTTTATCATTATTGCAATACAGTGGGGGTGCCGGGGTCATTTCCTGTGGTGGGTATCAAACTCTCCACCTCACACATGTGAGGCCGGAGCCCAAACACTGAGTTACTTTTCTGTGTCCCAGTTAAACTTTTTTAAAAAGTTTTAAATATAAAACTTTTTTAATTAAAAAATTATATTCAGGAACCGTGATTAACATAGTCCCTTTTAAAAATTCTTGTTTTTTATTATTATTTTTGTTTTGTTTTTGGTCTATACCTGGCAGTGCTCAGGGGTTACCCTTGGATCTGTGCTCAGAAATGACTCCTGGTGGGGCTTAAGGAACCATATAGGATGTTGGGGGGATCGAACTTGGGTGAACCGTGTGCCAGGCAAACAATATCCTATTGTTTTCCTATTGCTCTGGCCCTACATAGTTATTCTTAGCTGAGTTCCAATTGTGCAGTGTTCCAGCACCAATCCCACCACCAGTGTTGAGTTCTCTCCATCAATCTCCTCAGGCTCCCTCCCATCCCCAGCCCACCACCCTCTGACAGGCACATTTATGTGGTTTGGCTCTTATGATTACAGTACTGCTGACTCTGTAGTTTAGATATAAACACATATCACACCTTTACACCACCTGTATACTCAGAGTCCTGCTTCCTCCCCCATACACACACCTGCTACCTACCAACCCCCTCACTTTTTGAATTACATCCAGTGATACTCAAGGTTACTCTTGGCTCTGCACTCAGGAATTAGTCCTGACAGTGCTCAGGGGATCCTATGGCATGCCGGGGATCGAATAGAGTTCTTGCAAGGAAAATGCTCTCCCAGCTGCTCTGGCCCTACATCCATCTCTTCTTACTCCCCATCTTGGTTTCTTTCACCCAGTGATGCTCAGGGATTACTCCTGGCTCTGCACTCAGGAATTACTCCTGGCAGTGCTTGGAGAACCATATGGGATGCCGGAGATCGAACCCAGGTTGGCCTTGTGCAAGGCAAGTACCTTACCTGCTGTACTCTCTCTCCAGTCCCTCTTAGAGAAACTATTAAAATCTTCAAATTCCATCCAACTTGTAATGAGTTGCATGATTTTTGCCCTTCTTTGCAGCTGCATAGTATTCCAGCATGTATATGTATATGCATATATATCACTTGTATCACTTGTCTTCCCATTGTTCATTGATTTGCTTGAGTGGGCGCCAGTGACGTCTCCATTCATTGGAAATGAGGTCCATTATTGTTACTGTTTTTGGCATATCGAATACACCACAGGTAGCTTGCCAGGCTCTGCTGTGGCTCTGGGTTCATCCCAGGGACCCACTCTTTTATGTATATATATCACTGTCTTCCTGTTCATCATCGATTGGCTCGAGCGGGCACCAGTAACATCTCCATATGTCCTGTCTCATTCTAGTAGAGCCCAAGGGCCCCTGCTTGCTCCAGGAACATAAAGAGCCTCAAACCATTCCATTTGGTCATGGGAATGAGGTCTAAAATTGTTACTGGTATTTGGCATATCCAGTATTTCTGCTCTTCTGTCTTTGAGGTCTCCTTTTATCGCTTTCTCCTTTTATCGCTTCTCTGCACCGTCTTAGCAAGCTTTGAACGTTAGCATTTGGTCTCCTGAGGCTCGCGCCTTGCCACGTTGGCGAATGAGCTCAAGAGTTTCTGAAGATAAGCGCCCTTTTGTGTCTTTCTCTCTCTCTCGGCATTCTTCGCACAACCATGGAGGTGCTGAACCAGTCGGTTGTATTCTTCATCGTGGTCGTCAATGATGGTTTCTGCCCATGTTGCTGCAATGATGCCAAAGAGTTCCCAGTTGGTGGTCATTCTGGGAGTTCTCTTCTTAAATTTTGCAGCCTTTTCTCCCCGTTGCGGAAGTAGAATTTTGTACAAAGGAGATGGTGGTCCGATTCTGTTTGGAATTTGGCGGCGACAGCAACATCAGTCAGACAAAATCGTCGATTGAAGATGATGTGGTCAATTTCATTGTGGAACTGTCCGCCAGGAGATTCCCATGTCCAATGTTTCGCTTCAGCCTTCTGGAACTGTGAGTTCCCATGAATGGTCTTGGTGGACATGATGAACTCAGATAGTCTCTCACCCTGTTCGTTCCATTCTAGGCCCTGGGTCCCGATGTGGAGTTCTTCAGCCGACCTTCTAGGTCCTATCTTGGCATTAAAATCACCAACTATGATCTTGTAGAAGGTGTGATCTTTTTTATAGAACTCCTCCAATTCCATGTAGAATTTCTCAATTTCATCTTCTTTGTATGTGGATGTTGGTGCGTAGACAATGAAGGTAGAAATTGCTGGCAGTGGGCCACATCTCTTCAAGTGTAATCATCCTATCCGGTTTGTTAGGCATTCAAATGAATCAATGTTGACGGCCATGTTTGTGTTGACAAGGACACCAATGCTACCAACCTCTCTTTTGTCGCATGTTCCAAGGAACAATTCTTCTCCGGTGTCAAATACAGCATGATGCGACTGACGCCTCCTCGTCTCAGTCAGACCAATGATGTCATACTTGATCTTTTGTGCTTGCACCATCAGATCCTCAATATATGCTTCCGCTGCCAGAGTACGTGCATTGAAAGTACAGACAGTCATTTTAGTCCTTCTTCGTTTTGGCAGCCTAGGATGGCCGTGAAATTTTATCAGGCACTGCTTGTTTCGCCTTTCTTACTGCTGCCTCATTAAAGGCTCTTTCAGAGTCAGGAAAATAAACATTTTTGTTACTGGTTTTGGCATATCGAACACGCATTGGACAGCTTGCCAGGCTCTGCCGTGCGGGTGCTATATTCTCATTACTTTGTGGGGCTCTCTCAGAGGGGTGGGTAGAATATTCACGGTAATTTGGAGGTAAATCGCAGGCCGCAGAGCAGCCACGCGCAACAGGGCAAGCTGGTTTCTGCACTGCCGGGTGTATCTGTGTCTTAGGCTCAAGCATTCCTGGGCTTGAAATACTTTCCTCTGGAGGCGGGTCTCTGCAGGGTGGGTCCTTGTAGGCTGGGTTTCTGACAAGTCGGGCTGGAGACAGAAGAGCAGAAATACTGGAAGATGCAGCAGAAGCCGGGAAAAGCATTTGCACCTCCCGCCTGTCCTTCGCCAACTGTAAGACCAAGATGACTGCCCTCCGACGCCCTGATGGATCTATCACATCTTCCAGAAAGGCAATGGAGAAGATTATCCATGACTTCTACTCAAATCTCTTTGATAACCACATCTACCTGCCCACATACCAAATTCCACAGGATGGATATGTCATTCCCAATATTCTCCCTTCTTTTTTTTTTTATTTGCTTTTTGGGTCACACCCAGCGACGCTCATGGGTTACTCCTGGTTCTGCACTCAGGAATTACTACTGGTGGTGCTCGGGATACCATATGGGATGCCGGGATCGAACCCGGGCCGGCACAGGCCAGCTGCATGCAAGGCAAATGCCCTACCCCTGGGCTATCGCTCTGGCCCCCACAACGTTCTCCCTTCTGAAATCTGACATGCCATCTCGTTGGTAAAGAAGGGAACAGCACCAGGCCCAGACAAAGTCAGACCCGAACACCTGAAGAATCTGCCGTCCGGTACTCATCAATACACTAGCTCGGCTCTTCACAGCTACCTGTCCGAATGCAAGGTACCCTCCCAATGGAAAACCAGCAGGACAGTTCTACTGTTCAAGAAGGGAGACATTCACAACATTGGCAACTATCGCCCCATCTGCCTGTTGTCCGTCATCTACAAGCTGTTTACACAAGTCATCCTGAACAGGATTAGCAGAACACTAGATGAAGGACAACCATGCGAGCAAGCTGACTTCCGAAAGGATTCAGCACAATTGACCATTGTTGCAGGACTCCTAAGGGCCGCTGCATCTGCTCTGGATTACCTCCTGCAAATCACTTCGTAGATAAGGGGGTAGTCTAAATGTGGCAGTTTATCTGACCATGTATGCTGTACTAGCTGGTATAAATATTCTCCCAAGCTACCACAATCATTGTGGGACTAGCTAGATCTTACCAGCATATTAGCCTGGCCACGCTGGACCCCTAAGTAATTAGACCAGAGAGAAATGCTGTTTGCTTCCAAGCAAACAAGCATGGCTCCCTGATATACTCAAAGGCAACTAAAATATAAAACTACAATGAAGTAGAAGAGACTTGTGAAGGCTTGGAGAAATATTTAACTGGCATTAGTATTAGTCTTTGGTACAGAGACATGCCATCTCAGAAACCCCCTTCTCTACCCTATAAAGGCATTTCCAGGCAGGTCTTGGCTCAAAACATTAGCATACTAAAGGCCCTAGGTGAGGTGCAGGGAGGGATTACCTAAGGGCATTTGACCCTTCCTGCTTTCCATAACAGTGGGAGGAAGGTCTGAGTGGCAGGGGTATAAAACTAGCCTGTTTCCTTTCTCCCGCGCTTTCTTGTGGGCTCTCTCTTTGTGAGCACTCACCCTTCTTGGAAGTCTTGTCTTCCCCTTTTACAAAGCCTTTACACGTGGTGGCTGCCATCTTGGCCTACATGTGGCTGGGGTTCTAGCCTGGAATCCTAAGCACCGGGCTTTTCCTTTTGCTGATTTGTATGCCTGAACCTGTGATAAGTAAAGCCTTTTAAAACTGCATCGGATTCCTGAGTTTTCATCCATTTCTCGCCGGCCTCGGAGGTAGAAGGGAACTTCGCTTCCCGGCACTGTCGGGGACCCTGGCGGAGCCCCCTGACAGACCATATCCACACAGTAACCAAGCTCATTGAGGTTTGTAGGGAGTACAAGATGCCTCTCTGTCTCACGTTCATTGATTTAAAGAAAGCCTTTGGTTCTGTGGAGACTGAAGCAGTCATCGAAGCCCTAGCCAAACAGGGTGTTCAAACCCAATACATCAAGATCCTTCGTGAGCTGTATTATGGATTCACCACCAGGATCTCACCATTCTACAAAGAAGTGATCATTGATGTCAAAAGAGGGGTTCGACAGGGTGATACCATTTCACCAAAACTCTTCAGCGCCACCCTCGAGAACATCATGCGACAATTAGAATGGGAAGGAATGGGAGTGAAGATAGATGGTCGGCAACTACACCACCTCCGCTTCGCTGATGACATTGTTCTAATAACACCAAACATTAGCCAAGTGGCACAAATGCTGGCTGACTTTGACCGAGAATGTGGAAAGATAGGTCTACAGCTGAATCTAAAAGAAAACCATGTTTATGAAAAATGAACTATTTCCCCGAGGCCCCATTCACTCTCAATGGAACAAACATATCTGAATGCAGCAATTATGTGTACCTAGGTCGAGAAATCAACATGATGAACGACCTAAAACCTGAGCTGCGCAGGAGGAAGAGAGCGGCATGGAATGCCTTCAAAGGCATCGAAGAAATAGCTAAAAAGGACAAAGAACCTCTGGCTCCGGGCACATTCTCTTTGACTCCACCGTTCTCCCTGCATTAACATACTCCTCAGTGACCTGGGCCCTATGAAAGCAGGGATGAGAATGCTATTCGGGTCTCCCAGAGAGGAATCGAAAGAGCTATGCTTGGAATATCATGCCTCACTCAAGTGAGAGAAGGAATTCGGAGTTCTGACCTCCGTCGCTATTCCAGAATCAGGGATGCTGTCTCATTTGCCAAAGCATCGAAAATTAGATGGGCTGGACATGTAATGCGATTTGGAGACAACCGCTGTTACCGACTGGATCCCATGGGATGTCAAAAGATCACGTGGCCGCCCACCTACAAGATGGTCAGACTTCCTTGTCAAGACCCTGAAGGAACGGTTTGAGGCTCTTCATATTCCTGAATCAACCAGATGCCATTGGGCTACATTGGCATGTGATAGGGTCCAATGGAAATGTTACTGGCGCCTGCTCGAGCAGATGGATGAATAACGGATTCAAGTGATCAATTGTCAAGTGATTTGGCATATCAAATATGACACGGAAAATTTGCCAGGCTCTGCCGTGCGGGTAGCATACTCTTGTAGTCATCTGTAAATCCAGCATTTATTGATTAACCACGCGGCGGTCATGCAAGCCGGGCTGCAATCAGCTCTTCTGCTGGGTGGAGTTCTGATGAGAGGGAAGTCCGGATGTGGAAAATGGAGGCCCTCATGGAGTGGGGGTCGTCTGGCTTGTAAGTGGGGGGGGTTGTCTGGCTTGCAAGGCTCTGCTGGGGTGGCAGGCCAGGGCTAGGAACCCGCCATCCCTCCTGGGTACCTCGTGAGCAGCTCTGCCCCATGTCTGTGCATCTCTGGATCAGCATAGAGCCAGATTTAAAACAAGACTGCAGCAGGGTGGATCTCGATGAGCTGGGCTGTGATAGGCTGGTCTGCTGGGTGGAGTTCTTACGAGAGGGAAGTCTGGATGTGGAGAATGGAGGCCCTCATGGAGTGGGGGGTCGTCTGGCTTATTGCAAGGCTCTGCTGGGGTGGCGGGCCAGGGCTAGAACCCTCCATCCCTCCTGGGTGCCTCGTGAGTGGCTGGGCATAGGGAGAGCCAGTAGCAGCTCTGCCCCATGTCTGTGAGTCTCTGGATCAGCATACCTGACCGGATTTAAAAAAGACTGCAGCAGGGTGGATCTCGATGAGCGGGGCTGTGATAGGCTGGTCTGCTGGGTGGAGTATGTATGTATATATATATATATATATATATATATATATATATATATATATATATTGCTGGATATACACACACACACACACACACATATATATATGCATATATACTCTATTCATTCAACTGTTGTTGGGCAGCAGATGCACTTTTTTTCATGACTTTGAGAGCCTTAAATATCCACGAACCCAACCTGGGGCTTGAAGGTAGAGATGCTGAAGGCGGGACATTTCTGCAAGAAGAAGGGAGGCAGGAGAGGTGACATCTCAGGGACGAGAGGGCTTGCCTGGCATGCAGCTAAACTTGCTTTTATCCTCAGTACCACATGGTTCCTGGAGCATCACTGACTCTGGTTCTTGGCACTGTGGACTTCCACCATCCCCTTTCTATCAGTTGTATCCCTGGTGGTGCCTGAGTTCCACAGAGTGTCCCTCACCCCAACAAACTCAGCAGCCACAAGGGCAATGAAAGTATTGGACGGAGTGATGGGGAGCCATGTGGGTCTCCTTGCTTAGCAATGAGTCAGGTAGCAGCAGAGCGGTGACACCGTTCTCATCCTAGCTGTGCCAGCCCTTGACTTAGCAGGCGGTGCTGTTTTCTGAGCAAGGAAGGGGGCTGTGACCTGGACTGAACTGTGCTCAGGCAAACTCACCCACTGCCGAGTGTAGGCTGATCTGGGGGGTGGAAAGTTTGCAGGGGAAGGTAAAGGGCTGCTAAGCTAATGGAGAGAATCCTGGGGAAAGATGGCCAGGCCAGA
Source organism: Cryptotis parvus (assembly GCA_021461705.1). Taxonomy (NCBI): domain Eukaryota; kingdom Metazoa; phylum Chordata; class Mammalia; order Eulipotyphla; family Soricidae; genus Cryptotis; species Cryptotis parvus. The sequence continues at coordinate 7,808 of JAJIBD010005836.1, read as the reverse complement.
GCTAGGATCGTGGTGGGGAAATGATTAAAGCAGGGCTTACATAAATGCAGACTTTGATGTGGGAGGGCCTGGAATGGAATAGCTTAGGGGGACTTCCAGCACGTAGGACTAGATCATTGGTACTGAAAAGAAATTTGGGATTCAAGGGATTGTGTAGGTGGTTAAGGCTCTTGCCTGCACTCTGCCAACACCGGTTCAGTCCCTGAGCACTGCCAGGAGTAACCCTGAGCATTGCTTTCTCAAATCTATCACAAAAGGGACCAGAGCGATAGTACAGAGGGGAGGGCATTTGCCTTGCAGGCAACAAATCCAGGTTAGATTCCCGGCATCCCATTCAGGAGTTACTCCTGACTCTGCACTCAAGAATTACTCCTGGCATTGCTGGGGAGTAATTCTTGCCAGGAGTAATTCTTGAGTGCAGAGCCAGGAGTAACTCCTGAATATCACTGGTGTGGCCCAAAAGGCAAAAACACTCCAAAAAAAAAAAAGCTTATAAAAAGGAAAGTGACCAACTGATGGGGGATTTTGGGGCCAGGAATGAGGACAAGACACCCCTTTCCTTGCTTTGAGTCTAAAGTTCAGGCAACTTTTCTTTGGGGAGAAGGGGGATCCACACTGGCAAAGCCCTGACCCCATCCCTGTGGAAGGAGTAAGATGAGTGAGGTTACTGGAGGGCTGGAGCGATAGCACAGCAGGGGAGGGCATTTGCCTTGCATGAGGCTGACCTGGGTTCGATCCCTGGCATCCCATATGGTACCCCAAGCACTGCCAGGAGTAATTCCTGAGTGCAGAGCCAGGAGAAACCCCTGAGCATCACCGAGTGTAAACCCCCCAAAAAAAAAAAAAGAAAGAAAAAAAAAAAAAATAAAGAAAAGATGAGTGAGGTGAGTATCTCAACTTAGTATTAGCTGAGTGGGAACTAGTTACAGAAGGTATCAGGCCCCCTAGAAAGAGGGCTGGGATTCAGAAGGAAGAAGTAGGAGGGAGGGAGAGAGAGAGAGAGAGAGAGAGAGAGAGAGAGAGAGAGAGAGAGAGAGAGAGAAAGAGAGAGAGAGAGGGCAAGAGAGAGAGAGAGCGAGAGGCGCAGAATGCTGAGAAATGTATGAATTCTTTCAGAGCAGGACCAAGGGACCCCAGAGCAAAATCAGGGGGCTGCTCCACCCCCCAACCCTGCCATTTCCGGGAGAAAGATCAGGTTGGTGAAATGCTGTGTTTTCCAGTGCTTGGGGATTAGTTAACTGCTTTGGGTGGTACATAGAGAATCTCAGAGGGTGAGTTAGAAGGGAAATAGGCACATTTGTAGTGGGAAAAGCTCTCAGGTGTACGAGGTCTTTACTTTTGCTTTTTGGGTCACACCCAGAGATGCTCAGGGGTTACTTCTGACTCTGCCCTCAGGAATCACTCCTAGCAGTGCTTGGGGGACCATATGGGATGCTGGGGAATCAAAGGTGGGTAGGCCGCATGCAAGGCAAACACCCTACCCGCTGGACTATCGCTCCAGCCCCAAGACTTTATTTTCATTCATTCATTCATTCATTCATTCATTCATTCATTCATTCATTCATTCATTCATTCATTCATTTAGCTTTTTGGGTCACACCTGGTGGCACTCAGGGGTTACTCCTGACTCCCATCTCGGGGGGACCACATAGGAGGCTGGGTTCAAACTCAGGTTGGCCACGGACAAGGCAAATGCCCGCTGTGCTATCGGCCCAGCCCCCAGGAAAGAGGACTTTTTTTTTTTGCTTTTGGGGCACACCCGCGATGCTCAGGGGTTACTCCTGGCTCTGCACTCAGGAATACTCCTGCGCGGGGGACCATATGGGATGCCGGGATCGACCGAGGGCCCGGCCGCGTCAAGCAACGCCCTACCCGCTGGGCTATCGCTCCGGCCCCAGGAAAGAGGACTTTAGTTCTATTCTAGTTCTCACACAAAGGCCTGTTTGCAGACTCCATGTGAAGATCTGGAATTATTCCTAGAAAACATCAGTAATATTAATCCGAATAGGGTTCACTGCCTTCCAGTAATGCAATTTAGTTTATCCATTTTGTTTTATTTTCTTCACTGTTTTCTTAAATGATAATAAGTTGCAACGAGCAGGAAATGCTTACTTTTGGCTCCTCGAACTGTTAAGATTAACACTGCCCACCAATGGGGAATCCTTAAGGCACACAGACTTATTCATGAATGGAAGAATGAAGCTACAATTATCAGTTTCTTTTGGTAGGGTGCTTAATGGAATTATCTGCTTTTATTTTCTCGTTGGCTAAATAATTGTTTATCTTTTTGGGGGACCCATCCAGCAATGCTCTAGGGTTATTCTTGGCTCTGTGGATTAGGAATTACTCCTGGTTTTGCTCAGGGGACCGTATGGGATGCCAGGGATTGAACCTGGGTTTGCCTTGTGGAAGGCAAGCACCCTCTCCAGTGCACTATCTCTTAGCCTCTAGGAGTCCTTTTAGAAATACTGGATCATGTGGGAACAATCCAAGCATTCAAGAATGGATGCCTGGATAAAGACACTGGTAGATATAAATAATGGAATACTACCCTGCTATAAGAAAAGACAAACTCACACAATTTGCTTCTAAGTGGTTGGATCTGGAGAGAAATGATGCGAGTGAAGTCAGAGGGAGAGGAGATATAGAATGATCTCTCATAGGTAAGCTATAAAGAAACAGGATAGCAATGCGAAGATGCCCAAAACAATAAAGCTTGAGAACTGCTCTACAGAACTGAGTTTTACTGAGGTAGGAGATGAGGGTGGGGTGGTAGTTGGTTTGGGGAGGGCTGGACATTCAGGTATGGAGAGTGTGGAGGGAACATTGTAAATATAAGACTGTATCATTAACAGTGTTGTAAATCATAAAACCATATCATTAACGGTGTTGTAAATTATAAGACCTAAAAACAAAACCCTGATCCAGGGACTGGAGAGCTACTACAGGGGTTACGGTACTGGCCTGGCATCCAGTGCTCCTGATTTGATCCCTGTTAACACATATGATTCCCCAAGCACTGCCAGGGGTCACTTTTTTTTTTTTGGGTCACACATGGCAATGTTCAGGGGTTACTCCTGGCTCTGCACTTAGGATTTACTCCTGTCGGTGCTCAGGGGGACCATATGGGATGCCGGGAATCGAACCCGGGTCAGCCGCTTGCAAGGCAAACACCCTACCCGCTGTGCTATCACTCCGGCCCAGGGGTCACTTTTTGATCGCAGAGCCAGGAATAGCCCTTCAGCGTGCTGCTGGGTGTGACCCCCTCCCAATCTAACACAAAGAGACAGTATAGCAGGTAGGGTGCTTGCCTTGCACGTGGATGATCCAGGTTTCACCCCTGGCACCACACATGGTCCCCCCAATCCCTGCCAGAAATGCTCCCTGAGCAGAGAGCCAGAAGTAAGCCCTGAGAACTGCAAGATATGTACCCTAAACAAAACAAATCAAAATACTGCATTATTGATCTCTGACACTGGAAAATAAACAGGCTAAAAATACTTGTTCGGGGCTGGCGAGATGGGTCAAAGGGCTGTACATATGATTTGTACTTGGGAATCCTGGCTTGTTCTCCTATCTCACTGGGGGTGACCCTTGAGCTCTGAGCAGTCCCTGGCTGTGATCTCCCAGGACCCACTCCCCATTTGTCTTGTCCCATTTATTTATGAATTATTGTTAAGATTTTGATATATATTTGGGTTTTGGGTCTTACCCAGCAGTGCTCAGGGCTTACTCCTGGCTCTGAACTCACGTATCACTCCTGGAGGGGCTAGGGGGATCCAATGTGGGCCAGGGATCAAACCCTGGTCCGTTGTATGCAGCCAAGCAACTATTTCTCTGACCCTGGTTTAAAAAATTCTTAATACTTGACAGGCCAGAGGCCAGAGTGATAGCACAGCAGATAGGGTGTTGGCCTTGCACACGGCCAGCCTGGGTTCTATCCCCAGCATTCCATATGGTCCCCTGAGCACTGCCAGGAGTAATTCCTGAGTGCAGAGCAAGGAGTAACCCCTGAGTATCGCTGGGTGTGACCCCAAAAGGCAAACAAATGAATAAACAAAAACTTTACAGGCCATATCTTTTTTTTGTTTGTTTTTGTTGTGGTTTTGGGGGTAGCACACCCATCCAGTGCAAAGCCAGGAGTAACCCATGCTCAGGGGTTACTCCTGGCTCTGCACACAGGAATCATTCCCTGGTGGAACTTAGGGGACCATGTGTGGTGCTGGAAATGAATCTGGAATCTGTGTCTATTGTAGTGGAATTGTAGACCTTATTCCCATGACCTGAAGGAATGGTTTGAGGCTCTTCATGTTCCTGGAGGGAGCAGATGCCCTTGGGCTCTACTACCATGTGATAGGATGTATGGAGATGCTACTGGTGCCTGCTCCAGCAAATCCATGAACTACGGAAGACAAGTGAGAGTGATACAAGTAATGCAATATTATCTTTTGTAATTCTTCTTAAACTGGGCTCTGTATTTCCTGCTTTGGGTGAAATGAAATTAAAGCCAAGGACAAGGATATAGTGAGTCTACTACCTCCAAGGGGCTGGGCTAGGCTGCAGAGGCCAGGCCACCGGCTTTGCGTTCAGGTGCTCCTGGTATGCTCCCTGCCACAGCATGACACCTCCCGGCTCAAGCACTGCCAGGGTTCCCTTTGGAACTCAGAGCTGCTGGGTGTGACCCCTAATCAAAAACCCAGAGAGGGCAAAATAAAAAGCAAATGGCATGATATGGGGGCAGTGGCCACATATTTCAGAGAACAAAGATCAAACCACCTCATCCCAGATGCACGTTGGGGGACTGTTAGGCTTTTGAGCTTTTTGTGCTGGCAGGGCCAGTCCATCCATCCACAGGGGCACCTCCTAACTGCATCAGGCCCAAGCTGGCGCAGAGCATGGATCCCTGATACCCCACAATCCCAGAGCTGCCAAATCTCTCAGGGAAAAGAGGCGTTACCCCCACAAGATAGAAAAATAAATGTGTGTGTGTGTGTGTGTGTGTGTGTGTGTGTGTGTGTGTGTGATGGCTTGAAACACACACAGGCGTACCTACCCATAGAGGGTGGGAAGAGGGGGACAGGGAAGCTCTTTTTCCTCCTCTTTTTTCTTCTTAAATCACACCTAGCAGATTCCTGGCACTGTGCTCAGGGAGCACTCCTGGAGAGGCTTTTGCTTTTGAATTTCCCGCACCCCTTCCAGTTCCCCCCGCCTCTCCACGCCCGAAGCCCGGGAAACCCGCAGCTCCGAGCTGTGGGCGTGACCTCGGGAGGAGGGGGCGGTTCTGGCTGGACTCAGGGGCGGTAGCTCGGGATCTGTAGGTGTTGGTCTGTGGTAGGGGGCGGTCCTGGCTGGGCTCAGGGGCTGCAGCTCGGGCTTTGTGGGCGTGGTCTTGGGCGGAGAGGGCGGTCCCGAATGGACCCAGGGGCGGCAGCTCGGGCGCTGTGGGCGTGGTCTCGGGCGGAGGGGGTGGTCCTGGCTGGACGCAGGGAAGGCAGCTCGAACTTGGTGGGTGTGGCCTTGGGAGGAGGGGGCTGTCCTGGATGGGCCTAGGGATGGCAGCTCGGGCGCTGTGGGCGTGGTCTCGGGCGGTGGGGCATGTCCTGGCTGGACGTGGGGGTGGCGCTGTGGGCGTGGCCTCGGGCGGAGGGGGCGGTGATGGCTGGTCTAGAGGGCGTGGCCTCGCGGTGGGTAATTCCGGCTGCGACTACTCCTGCCTGGGGCGGCCGTTCCTCCTCCGCCCGGTTCCCGGGCTGCCCACGCGGCCAGCTCTCGGGCCTCGATTACTCCAGCCTATCACCCTGGGATGCCGCCGCCCTCAGCCGCCACAGCCGCCCTCAGTCGCCACAGCCGCTTCAGCCGCGGCTCGCCCGGGTTCTGGGGCTCCGCGGCGCTGCTTCTGAGGGGTCAAAGGGGGAGGTCTGAGGAGGAACACTCGGCTCCTTCCTGGGAGGAGGCGAGCGGGCGGGAAGCCGGCTGAGGGAACGTTGTCTGGGAGCCGGTTCGAGGGGGCGGCCCCTGGCGGCGACGCCCCCAGCCCCGCCCCGGCGCCCGGCCCCGCCGCATCCCGGGGACTTAGGGCTGCCGCCAGAGACGCGGGCGCTGAGGGGACTGAGGGGGCTGAGGGGGAGGCGCCCTCTGTGGGCTCCCGAGCGCGTCCCCTCTTGAGGGAGGCAGCGGCCACCTGGAGCCCACACTCCAGCCCGCGACCCCCCGGCGCCGGGGCCACGCTGGATCCGCCTCCCGGCGCGGGTCCCGCCCCGCCGCGTGCAGGGGGGCTGCGGCGGCCGCGGCTCGGGGCAGCGGCCGAGGAGGTGAGCGGTCGCCACCTACGCCGCCGCCGGGTCTCCGTCCCCGCTGAGCTGCCCACCCATGGAGCTGTCGCCGGCGTCCGGGGGAGCCGCCGAGGCGCGCTCGTGGCCCGAGATGTTCCCGGCGCTGGAGTCCGACCCCGCCGCTGCCCCCCGAGGAGCTGGACGCGGGCGTGCCCGTGAGCGGGCCGTGGCCGGGGGCATGCTGGATCGGATCCTGCTGGAGTCGGTGTGTCAGCAGCAGAGCTGGGTCCGCGTGTACGGTAAGGACCCCCACCCCGTGCAACTCTCTGGCCCGCGCAGAATTCCTCCCTCCCGCTGCAAAATTGATCCCCTCTCGGGGCGAAATTCATCTCGGTGTAAAATCCATCCCTCACTCGGTGCAAAATTCATCCCCTCCCCGTGCAAAATTACCCCCCAACACACAAAAGTTCATTCCCTCTTAGTGTTAAATTCAACCCCTGCCCTTACGACCCCCTCCCCCCACACACACACAAGCAGGTCTGCAGACTGGCTGGTTCCCAGAGCCCAGCACGTGCCCTCCCCTCCGCCCCCTTGTGTTTTCTGCTAAGTTTCACCTCCAGCCGCTTGCTGGAGAAGATGGGGCTCTCTCTGCTTGTGTGTGTGTGTGTGTGTGTGTGTGTGTGTGTGTGTGTGTGTGTGTGTGTGTGTGTGTTTTGCTTGGACCTTTCTAGGCACCTGCAGCCTGCCTCAAGGTAGAGTTATGTCCCTGGCACTTAATTCTAAAGTGCCCACCTGCAGTCAGAGCTATCAGCTCTGCTTGCAGAAGGTGGGACCCTCCCCCCCAACTTCTCCAAGGAATCAAGTGAGGTACACAGATGCAGAACCCGAGGTATTAACTGGGAAACGTCAGCTGAGATGCAAATACAGAGTACAGTGGCTATACACTGATTTGTCGTTGTCACCTCTTTTCTCAGTTTCCTTGGCACAATAGGCCAAATTCCAGATGGCCCCATGGTTGTGGCTGGTTTGCTTCTGTAAAGACCCAGGGGTTCTGTCTCTGCAAAGCAAAGTGATGAACACACCTGAACTTTTCCCATTCTGCATTCCTGGGAACCCCCTCTTTAATTAAAATGGAATGATGGTAGTCTATCAGGGCAAGCCTATCATGGGCTGCATTTGAAAACTCAACAGCTCCAGGTTGCTCTTAGAGCTACTGGCTGTGGCTTTCTGAAATACGGAATCCTCCAAGTCTGTCTGTCTGTCTGTCTGTCTGTCTATCTATCTATCTATCTATCTATCTATCTATCTATCTATCTATCTATCTATCTATCCTATCGCCACTGAGCTTAGTGGACACTGGAGACATTGGTACTGGGAGGTGGCCCAGTTGGTGGCATCTGGGCTCAGGCACGTTGATTGTTAAGATGTTCCTTGAGCTTATGTGCGTCTGAGCCTGCAGCAGTGGGGGACATTGTGTTACTTCACCTCCTTCACCTCTCAAACAAGGGGTGCCCTTATGATTTCCTGGTGCCTCTT